>JARHVA010006297.1:637500-645000 GCA_037957365.1 Torreya grandis
TATAACATTACACAAATCACTTTGAGATTTCAACTCCTCGATAAACAATTCAAATCCATACATATGGTCTACAAGTGAATTTGAATAAGTGTTTCCTTATTCTTTCTCTCTCATTTAATATTGCTTTAAAAATTACAACATGGGAGGAGTACTTTCAAGCCATGATTAGATATTAATTGTATTAATGTTTTTATTTAGGGAAGTCCGCATTGTTTCAAGACATAACAATCACATTTTTAGGCTTCCTAAACGTTGTAATGGATAAAAAAATCATCATTTTAAGTAATTTGAAAGCTTTATGGAGATATTCTCAAGAATAAGTCAATAAATATAGGGTATCCATCATAGTATCGAAGCTCCCTCAAGGATTTGAGCTTTAAAACACATGGTTTAAAGCCCATGTTAAAGATCAAATTATCAAGAAACATAGATAATGAAGCCTTCTATGAAAATATAATGTATTTCTCCAAATGCCTTGAGGTTTTCAAGAGTAGATAATATCTATAAATAATCCAAAAAATAATATTTATTGGTGTAGATATGGTTTTCCATGAAAAAGATGAGTTTGTAGGTATTCAAAGTCTTTGTAGTTTCTTTTTAGAGCAAAATGTAGATAGGATAGGGTCTCGTTAAAGATCTAATGCATATCATCCATGTTAATTAGGTATACATTAAAGAAACTTGATGTTTTTACGCTAAAAGAAGGCAAATTGTGGTTTTCTAATGCATCATCATGGCCTTCCAAAGAATCCCAAAAGCATAATAAGTTTTTGTGATGGTAATTATACCATATATTATCAAGAGATTACTTTTAAGTAATGAACATTAGGACAAAGTCATAAGGTATATCAAAAAAAATGTGTCTACATATTTGTTTATAAGAAGTCAGGCTCATCCATGACATACCTTATTTTTTTTTATAATACATGGGTTAAACAAAGTCCTAGGTAGAGTTAAGAGGGTTCTAAAGATCATCAAGGGAGAAAGAAAGAAACATGTTTTCCAAAGAATATGGAAGGTAATTTTACAACCCTATAACTTATGTTTCAACTTTTGAAGAATTTTCAAGCCTTTAAGAGGTATAAAAATGATATTATAGTGTCCAAAACATAGAAAACATGATTTTAAACATGATACAAATCCACCTACAAGTTTGCTAATAAGAATGGTAATATTTTTAAAGGTTTTAGGTGGGTAATGTTTGTTTCAAATTCTTAAAATGGTGTGATGCAAAATATTTCAAGGTTCCTAATGATATCATGAGAAAAGGAAACATGGTTTCACACCACAAAGAGTTCAATATGTTTTCAGACCTTCTAGAGGTTAAAAAAATGTATTTTTAGGTTTTGGTAGTGTTCTCATTATTGCCAGTGCAAACCATATCTAAAATTCAATACCAAACAGACTTAAAATATGGTCCCAAATGATTTTAGGGTGACATAATTATATCATATTGATCTCATGCTTAGACGTAGCTTATTTTAGACCATAGATGAAGGATTACAAGGGGTTTTGAACATGTTATATGTTATAGGTACTATGATGGTTTTCAAATAAATAACATAGCTAAGTAACCATTTTTAGGGTAGTTTAGAATCTTGGAATAATGTTCCAAACATTAATATATATGAAGGATACAAGATCCTCATAGGCTTACAACAATGTTTTGAAGGTCTTCTCGGTGTTCATAATAGGAAAGAAGCCATTTATGAGAGTTTGAAGATTTGATAGGATCTTTAACAAGTCTATAGGGCCTTGACCAAGATATTAGATCATGATTTTAGGGGTAGAAATCTCTAAAAACATTAGAAAAGTGTGAAAACATAGGATTTTAAGCAGGATTAAGGCTTGCATGATAGTTAAAAAGTTTGAATATTACCAAGTTGTAGGTATAAGATCAAAAATCATGATGGCTCTATAAGGAAAGGTATCCATGAATGTTCTGGTATTTTAACAAGAATGTAAGGTTTTTCATGATAGGAAATAATGTCTTCAACCCTAAAACATTTATAGGTCCAATCTCCAATAAGTAATGTCCAATCTCTTTTAGTGATTGACATTTATAACAAACATGTTAAATTATTAGAGGGGTGGAATCCTTATTTAAGTTATTATAATCTTCTTAAAGTGATTGAAAAGAGAATAAGTATGCCTACAACTAGAGTAGAGACTTCATGAATGACAATTAGCTTCTCAAATATTTGTCAACGATTACTAAGATTGCAAATTATAAGTATATTGATGATCATGGTGAGGTTTAAATAATATTCTAAGAGTAAAATTTGATTGTAGGTCGATCAAGATAGAATTTAAACATGAGAAAGAGGCACCATGCCAATAATGGATTTTTGAAGGCCCTATAAGAATATAATGACTAAGTTGAAAATCTCCTCCATAAGGAAATTTAGTTGGTTTCAAGGTCTCTATACACTTAGTAATAAGGTTTCAAAGATTCGTAAGTGCCTTTAGGACCACACCAACTGACATAAGCTCTAGAAGACCTCAAATAAACTTATTTTAGTTTTTTAGTGTAAAGGATGAGACAAGATGTGGATTTTATACATGAAAATATAGGTTTTTAAGATTATTTATGAGTTATCATGGCCTAAATATGATGATTAACTATATTCTCAACCTCTCCAAGTGACATTCACCTAAAATCCAAGCTACTTTTAAGAAATCCACTTTTACACATGTTTAATACTACCATCAATGGAGTTAATAGTCATAAGTAACATGAAGGAGTTATAAAATCATTTAAAAATGCCCTTAGAAATGTGTAACTACTTCCATAGAGTGATAGTCATGTCAAATCAATGTCAAGGATCTAAATGGGCATTTAAAATCCATTTCCAAGTCAAACATTAAACAAGCATGGTAGTAATTACAACTCAACTTGAGCTAGATTATCTCAAAAATGAATGCATGAGGATATGGGAGAGTTAATAATGTTAAAACAAGAGTTTATCAAGAATACAATAGCCTTTAAGGAGAACATCCATCATCCACAAACCTCCCAATGTAAAAATATGCAAATATTAAGGCCTCCTCTACCACCACTATGTGAACCTTACTTGAAGATATTCATGGAGCATATCTAATACATATGAGAGACATTAATGACCTAATTTTCCCTTATATATTGTCTTGCATAGGATGGATTAGTGGAGTAAAAATAGTATTCATTAGGTCTTCTAGTGCTCTATTCCTATCTATCATCTCCCTTTTCTTATATATATGAGTTAAGATGACTTGGTCATCATCCCTCCTCTTGTGTGTGACAAAATTCTTCTATTTTTGAGACTTGAATAATATATTAAATCATTGAGTATAATAAATATTGTGTCTGCCTCTTATACATTTTAAATTTTCTTATGGATTTTCTAAATTTGAACTATTGATATTAATTTATGGAGGTTTATTCCCTTGTGTTGTTGTCTTGTAATATTTTTTGACCTTTTGTATGTTATATTTTATGCAAACCCATAAATTCATACAAAATAATTATTCAAAGGTTAATAAGGTTGTAGATTACATATAAGTTATGTGATTTTCCATCAATATTTAGGATTTATTGTGTTATTCCAAGCAAGTGGGGGAGATCTCTAAACTTTGGTGCATCACCTCTTTGGAATTTTGGTTTACATATTCCATTTTCCATGACCCAATCATAAATTTAGTTGTAAATAAGTCATTTTAACAAAGTTTTAGGCCTCTACTAGATATTAAATCAGGTGTACATAGTTTAGGAATAAATTCAACATTATCCTAAGGTTCATCCCAAGGATCAAAGGCACCACACCTTGGGGATGATCTCATTGTTTATCTAGATCAAATGATTGAATTAATGGGTGTAATATCTAAGTGACAACAATTTATAGCATGCCCAATGGGACAAAGTTACATACGATTGAATAATTTAGTTGAAGAATTGTGTTTTTCCTTAGCAGCGTGTAATATTGAAAACACTTAAAAGGCACATATTGATTCCATCATTTTCTAGTTCCATATCAATCCTACATTTTCATGCTAAAGGAAACAAGATATTATACAATAGGTACTAGTTTTTAGTTTTCTAAATTATTAGTGTAGATATGGATTACAAGGAGGATTAATTCAAGCATTAGTCATGAAAAACACAAAAGAATGCATAATGACTAACAATCTAGGCCAACCTATTCAACAAGGTTTGAAAATGATAATAATAATCAATTGAAATAAATCACCTATACCTGATACCTTCCCAAGAGCATTCCACCATTCAAAAATGGCTCTAAGAATGTTTTTCCCCTTAATTTAGTGTTCTTATCTTTGTCAACAATGGATGCTCAGCTCTTCTATCATCTCTAGATAACCATGTATAATCTAGGATCATGATATGAAATCACTAATATGCTTATCAAATTAAGCTATCTTATTACAAATAAAGCATCTATCAAACTACACAAATGACTTATGGAAAGAATCCTAGATTATAAGCTTAATATAATTGGTCTTGGCCCTTCTATTTATAAGATTTTAGATTATCAAGATCAACCATGACCATCCATCTATAGATGAAGATGTGTGTCCATTAATTAATCTAATATTTCTAAATTAATACATAAATATCCTCGGATATATTTGGCTAGAAGAGGCATTAATGAGGCATGGATTCCCATAAACTTGATATTTGTTACATTTATGGCTTATAGATGCCACCCCATTGATCATGTCATTCGGTTATATAGATTTTAAGAATCAATTTACAATAAATAAATACTCAATTTTCCCCATGGAATTCATACATAAGCTCATAATTTATTTTAATTTGTCTAAGTAAGATTAATCAAATTTAGTGCAATTCTTTGGAAATTGGTGCATAATTAATCAAACTGGTCAGAAAGTCATTTTACTGGGTTATAATTTGAATCAAGAGGAATTATAAGGTGAGGTTAGATTTGTATTGACTATTATCCCATTTAGGATGCTAATGTCACAAAATAACAAAGGCACATGATGTGTGCTTACAAATTGCAAGAAAAGAGTGATCCAAAGCACTAAAATGCAAAATAATCATTATAACTTGAAATATTTAAGAAAAGTTAGAAAACACATAAAAATGAATTTCCCCATTTAGGGATACATTATCCTAAATCATCACATTTATACAATAAACTCGAACCATTTAGTATGTTTAAGTGATTTTGGCATAAATTGTGCATTTAAGTTAAACTCAAGTAAGATTGACAATTTCAACATAAATGGTGTTAGGAATTAGATGTATACATTTTACCCCTATTTTAGAAGGCATTGCAAGACATTCAAGTAAATAAACATATTTTTAAAAATTAGAGTTTTCAAGAATAAATTGAAAATTACCCATGATTCCCCCTTGAGAGGACATACTAGGATGTAAGAGAAGGATGGACTCTTGGAAAGAGAGAGAAAGTAATATCAACCCATAGAACATATTAAATCTAGATGAGCTAATGATTTCATGCATTGATTTGATAAATGATCAAAATATAATTAGAGTTATAATGGGCCCTAAGGATGGGGGTAATGGGAAGGATACAATCCAAAAATATAAGTGACACACTTTGAACACACAAAAAGCTAGGGTGTAAGCTATGTACTTCAAAATTGATCAATCTTGAGACAAGTTACACACTAAAATATTTCCAGAATGAGGGAAAAAGTCTAAAGAGATTGAAATTAGAAGAAAAAGGAGAATGTTTTCTCTAAAGAGAAGGAATAATAATGTGCTCTAGTAGAGAAAATTTGATCATGTGATAAAGATTTTTTCCACAGTAGGGTTGATCTTGATCAGTGATAAATAATGGTTTTCCCCTATAGGGATAATTTGATTCTTATGGTAGATTCAGATGTTATGCCTCAGAATGGAAAAATTGGCAAGAAATAGCTCAAGAATATAACTTATTTCATAAATTAAATATGAAAAGGCACAATCATAGATGTGGTGATGGAATGACTATAAAAGCCATAAAAAACTAGCATACAAGAATGCACAAAGTGATGAAAGAGATGAAAAGAAAAATGAAGATGGTTGAGCTGACCTAAGATACGTCATGTGTTGGAACACAACTAGATACTAAGAGGGTAGTAAATTAGTATATCAATTAAAACTAGTTCTTTAGATAATTTTAATGTAAATTAAAAGATATATGAGGATCAAATCAAATATTTAGATATCACAGAAACTCAAATACACATGACACCAAATTTATACATGGAAAACCCAAAGGGGAAAAACCATGGTGATAATAGCTACTAGAATCTACTATTCTAATCTAGCCTCATAGTTCAAAGCCTCATTGGTAAACCTCACTAGTTACATTTTAGGACACCAATCCTAAAGAGACACCAATCCCTTAGTTTAAGATCACCAACTCTAAGGAAGAAATAACTCCCTAACTAAGCACCAACTCAGATTAACCTCAATATTTACAATGTTTAAGGGCACCAAACCTAAGGAGACACCAACCCCCTAATTGAGCACCAACTTAACTTGCCTGATGAAACCAACCAATTAGATTTATGGAGATACAACTCTAAATTACAACATTGATTCATAAAAAAATCAAACTTTATTCTATGTTACAAGTCTAATCTATAAGTTCTCACAATTTGCATATTATCTTTGTGCCTTACTTCCTCTCTACCCCTATCTTTTTATGTATGCAGAGAGATGAAGTGTGTCAAATATGTATATATATAAATGTGTGTGTGTGTGTGTGTGTGTGTGTGTGTGTGTGTGTGTGTGTGTGTGTGTGTGTGTGTGTGTCTATATATGACACACTTCATCTCTCTACCTAAAACCTCTTATTTTTCTCTCTTCCCCTATCTCTCTAGGTATTTATATATGTATTTGACACACTTCATCTCTCTACCTACAACCTCTTATTTCCCTCTCTTCCCTCTGGTTCTGTGTCTATATTTTCCTTTTTTGACATAATTTGACAACACCAATAGATTTTCATTTGTCATATATATCATATATAAACAATGGATCTAGGGTTGCTTCTTGTCTATGTGTCCACACTCAGACTATAACACATCATGCCAATTTTGGACTTTAGTTTAGTTAGACATGAACTGTAAGTTCTTGTGTCTTGATTCCATGCATCACATAGTAATTTTAGGCCTCTTTACTATCTATAGAATTTTTTATACTCAAGTTTTGATGCATATGTTTTTTAATGTAGATTTGATTAGTTATATCAATCAATCTTTTTATCTGTGTCAAAATATAGAGTTTATATGCAAGTTTCTACATGTTTCTCCAACTAACCATTTTTATACACGTGACTTTAAATGTATACCATTGATATTGCCTTTGGAACCATGATCCGATGGTCCATATTTAAATAACTCAACTTTAAAATGAATCTATTTGATCTCAAGATCTTAGCTTCCATGTGTTGTTTGATCTCTGAAGATGTACAACCTTTACCTTTACTTGGTTGTTACAATTTGACACTTTGACCTCATATCATA
>JARHVA010006297.1:650000-890000 GCA_037957365.1 Torreya grandis
CTCATTCTGAACATGTGTAGACATTGAGAACTCTTGAAATTTTCCAACCTCTATAACATTGTCCATCATTGATTCATATTTCACTTTCTATACATGCTTGGGTTGCTTATATATCTTGTTGGGCTTACTTTTATCTTCCTTATATACTTGTGAACCTTTTTTCACACTAAGAGGCATTGCATTTTTCTTAAATTGCACTTCTAATCTTATAAATCTTGTTTTATAATGTTTATCTATGTGACCAAAATTATTAAAATTACAACACACTACATTTATATCTAGAAATGGTATAAATTAATTTTTACTTACAAAGTTGAATTTCTTTGTAGTTACAATTCTAAAATTACTATCCTTATAACCAAAATGATTACAGCTATAACAATAACCATAAAAATATGAGGAATACCTATCATAGCTTTTCTTTGTGCATGATGGGAAGTTCTTTACTTGACTCTTTCTTCTTTAAGTTGTTTACCCTTGTGTAGCCATTTACATCATCTACCTTTGTCTTCTACATCTTCCTTGAGTTTGTAGAGATGGACTCATTATTCCTTTTCCTATCCTCAATCTTATTTTCTCCTTTATCCTTCTTTTCATCCATAGCATTATTTTTATCTTTGTATCCCTAGAGATATTCCTTTTCTTTTCTCTTTATCCTCCTTTTGATTTAAAGTTGTCATTTAACTCAGTATTTGTACTAGTTATGGGACTTTTCCCATTTTCATAACCAAGATAAAATTTCCCTTTTGATGGCTTTTGGGAGCTAATTAATTCATCAAGAATGTCTGATCTTCCTTAAAAATTAAACCTTTTTCTATTTGTACTTAATCCATTTCAAGCTCTTTTCTCAAAGCCACTATCTCAACTTTTAGCCTCATACATTCAACAGACTTAAGTTGTAGTTCAATTTTTACTACATCTATTATTCTAGGCTCTTGAACTTGTATCTTTAGGCTTATCACCATCTGATCTGATTCTTTAAGACTTTTGGATATTTTTCTAATTTCTTTTTGTCCAGGCTTCTTCTATCTTGAGTTCTCTTTTCTCAACATGTCAATCTCATCTAGAGCATAGATGAGTTCAAACTCAAGTTACACTTCTCCTTCCTCTTCTTCATAATAGTCTTCAACTTCCTCTTGATCTAGATCTATAGAATTTGATCCTAATGCCATGAATAGCGACTCATTTACCTCTACCATAAAGGCTTAGTCATGGTCATCATCTGAGCTATCACTTCCATCCAATGAGTCACTATCTTCTCTTATACATACACTTTTCTTATTTTTAAAGAAGTTACTCCTTATAAAATATTGGGGATTCTTTCTTTTTCCATCATCTTCATGATCAGAGTTATCCTTTTTCTCATAAGGGAATTTAACAACAAAATGTCCTACTTTATCACAATTAAAACATTTCAAGGGTAACTTAACTTTGAAATTTATATATCCTCTTTTAAATCTTCTAACAAATTTCCTTCCTCTTCATCAGTCTCCTTAGACCTAGATGTAGATGCTTATGATTTTTTATGCTTGGACTCATTGAATGCATCTTCTCTCTTACAAGTATCTGCCTCTCCCATTCTCATCTCATATGGAGTGAAGGTTCCATGTAACTCATCTAATGTGAGATTATCTATATCTCTTTATTCCTCTATTATAGAGATTTTATAATCATACCTTGATGGCAAAGATCTTAGGACCTTTTTGATAATGATTTATTCTTTCTTTCTTTCTCCAAGGCCTCTAATTGCATTGTCTATTTCATCTACCCTGAGAAGGTAGTTTACAATATTCTCTTCTTTAGTTATTTTAAGACTCTCAAACATTTATATGTATGTTTTTAGCTTTGATTGCTTTACCTTGTCATCACCTTCATATATGTTCATCAACATATTCCATATCTCTTTTACATTTCGACAATGCATCACTTCAGAAACTTTGATTTGCCCAATCCATAGAGAATAACATTATTTTCCTTGGAATTGCTCTCATATGCCTTCTTTGAATCTTGATCATTGGGAGTTGTATCAGGGGTTGTATATCCATTTACCAAAAACATACATACATCAAATCCTAATGAACAAAGATACGCTTCCATTCTTATGCTCTAGAATGCATAGCTATATCCATCAAAGAGAGGCATTTTTTTTATGAAATATCCTTATTGACTAGTTATTAGTTTATATTTCCAAGATATACTTGAGCTAATTAACCTTGTTTCAAATAACCCTAGGCTTTGATACCAATTATTAGAACACAACTAGATATTGAGAGGGGGTGAATTAGTATATCAATTAAAACCAATTCTTTAGATACTTTTAATGTAGATTTAAAGATATATGAAGATCAAATCAAATATGTAGAGATCACATAAACTCAACTACACATAACACCAAATTTATATGTGGAAAACCTAGAGGGAAAATCCATGATGAGAATAGCTATTAGAATCTACTATTCAAATCTAACCTCATAGTTCAAACCCTCACTGAGAAACCTCATTGGTTACATTTAAGGACACCAATTCCCTTGTTTAAGAGCACCAACTCTATTGATGCACCAACTTCCTAACTAAGCACCAACTCATATTAACCTCATTTTTTACAATTTTTAAGGCCACCAACCCTAAAGAGACACCAATCCCCTAACTAAGCACTAATTTTGTTTGTCTTATGGCACTACCAAATAGATATATGGAGCTATAACTCCAGATTACAAAATTGATTCATAAATGAATCAAACTCTATTTTATGTTATAAGTATAATATATAACTATAAAAAATTTGCACATTCTCTTTGTGCCTTTATTCCTCTTTACCCCTCTCTCTATGTCTATATATATCTATTTGGCACACTCATTTCTCTTCCTAAAACTTCTTTCCCTCTCTACCCTTTGGTTTTATGTCTATATTTTATTTTTTTGACATAACTTGACTACAAAAATATATTTTCATATGTAATAGATATCATATATATAAATAATGGATCTAGGGTTTACTTCTTCTCTCTATGTTCACACTCAGACTGTAACACATCATGCCAATTTTAGACTTTAGTTCACTAAGACATGAATTTTAAGTTCCTACATCTTGATTCCATGAATCATGGCATAATTATGGGTCTCGTTACTATATATAACATATGTTAGGCTCATTTATTGATGCACAAAATCTTTAATGTAGATTTGATTGGTTGGATAAATCAATCTCATTATCTATGTCAAAATATAGAGCTTATATACAATTTCCAGCATGTTTCTCAAACTAACCATTTATCTAGACATGAATTTAAATGTCATTCTTTGATCTTACCTTTGGTGCCATGATATGATGGTCTATATTTAAATAGATCAACTTTAAAATATATCCATTTGATCTCTAGATCTTAGCTTTCACATGTTGTTTGATATTTAAAGATGCACAACCTTTACATTTACTTCGTCATTAAACTTCAACAATTTGACCTCATCTCGTAGCTTCCTATATCTTTAGATTGCTTTCACTCCGTCAATATTCTCAAACCTACTCAATCTTTAAATTGATACTCTATCAATAAACATCAATCACTTTGATTCATATGAGTTCACTCACTTCATTAGATCTACTCATTCAATATTTTGTATGTCATTAGATCTTCTGATGAGCTTGAACTTTATATCTATCAAGCTCACTCTCATTGGTCCTTTATATAATAGACTCATGTTTTTATGACACTTGCCATTAGTAGATTCACTTAGAGGGACCTTTGACACTTCTAATTCATCACACTCTATTCTATATTCTATTTTTGATTAATCATGAACTATTGATCTTCTTGACAAGATCAATCATTAACTTTGACAAGCTTATGTTCATTAGATCTTTATCTGACAACCTCTATGAATGTGAAACTTGTCACTTACATACTTGAAGAAGCCTTTGACAATTTGACTTCGATTCACTCTATTGGATCATCTATATATGATGAAGTGTGGGCCATTTTCAAACTCAGACATAATATAAAGTCTAATTCTTAGGAAATATTAAGTCCTTTAAACTGGTAATTGCTAGGTTGAGGGGTTGGTTCTATAATGATGATAAAGTCTTAAGTTGTAACTTAAGATATCAGATCTAGGCTATAGCCAGTCACCATAAAAATAGAATGTGCATATTAATGCCATGACTTAAACCCTTAGGGTTTTAATAAGAAACCCTATCTAGTTTAAGGGCAAAGATAATTCAATTTTGAGCTCTCCTTTCATCATGTAGTCCATATATTTAATATACTCATGAAAAATCCATAACTTATCTACCATCTATTTCTTTTATAAATGTCCATAGATAATCTTTTTAAAAACATGACAACTTTGCATGACCTTGTATAGATTTTGTCTAAGTATGGAGACCATTTCATTTTGTCCAGAAGGCTAAATTTGCATCTGTATAAATATTTTTACACTTATTCGCATGACCTAAAAATTAATTCATATGATCCTCTTACATAGGGTATTTCATCCATATATCTATTTTTTCTTAAAGCCTTCATACATACAAGATATAAAATTATAAAAGTTCCTACTGATCTTTATCTTGAAACCTAAAAAGTTTGCTAAGTGTTGGGAAACACTATCAAAGTGCCTTGGAAACCTACTTTGCTCATGCATATCTTTTATCTCATTATGTTACATGACTTGAGATTTAGTGCATATAAACTAGGCATAAAAATGAATAGACCCATGTGATCATTTTGTCCTAACATCTCCATGTGTGTAAACATTAAAATCATCAATATGCTTACTTGGATTTATTTAACACATTTTTAAAAATTGGATAAGTATAGAAATATAGTGGATTTTATCCCAGTATCCAACTTTGAATCCCCATATGTTTAACAATGCTTCATCTCATGAATTTAAATCTAGTGCATAATAACTAGGGACTAATGTGATCACAACCATGTGATCATCTCCCCAATATTTATTCACATGTGGGACAAGATTAATGTGATAGAATAAAAATGTGATGACTAGTAAACATGACTAATGTTGTATAAGAAAAAGGAAGATGGGGTAAATTAGAATGATCTTGTAAAATGTCAAGTTGGTGGGACAAGTTTACTTGAAAAATGGAAAGAACATGGAGATCAAAATGTAAAAAAGCATAAGATAACATTTATGCTATTTTTTGGATCATTTTCTAATGTTTTTAGTGTCTTTGGGATAAAATATGTATAAGGTGGAACCACCTAATCAAGGAGATGCTCATCCAAGAGTAGAAGTTCAGATAATAGCTAAGTTGACTATTATGGTCTACATGGATATAAGTAATAGATCAGGAAACTAATTAGGAGATCCAATAATAAATAAAGCTAGATACAATGGCACATGCTCACAAATAAATGAGAGTGAGGATCCTACTAAGGCAAAAATGCCTACTAAACTACAATAAAAAAATACAATATTGAGCAACATGAGGTAAAATTTGAATAACCATATGCTCTGATATCAGTGTTGACTATTTTGTAGAAGAAGCTACAAAATATTATCCATGATGATCTACTTTGCATAACTAACATAAAATGCAATAATAATTCCTTTAATTTATAATTAGGATCATAATTAGTCAAGGCATAAAAGTGTTTGAGTTACAACAACCCAAGACATAACAAAGAATGTGGTTGTCAAAGAGAATGGTCTAGAATAAATGGGGTCTAAGATAGGATGGACATAATGAATGTCATCTAGAAAAGGATTTTCCAAAAAAATATGATGCAAAAGACGATGGCCTAGGATGGGATAAAATGTGTTAAAAATTCCAATGGTACAAAATTATTCATTGTATAGAGTCATGAAAGTAATAAGGTTATCAAAAGAATGGTCCAAGGTAGGTCAAAATAATATGGTCCATAAGAGGACAGTCTAAGATATAATGGTAGGATAAAATACATTAGCACAAGTTACCCCCAAGTAAGGGGTCTTGTAGACAATGGTTTGGAGCCATTTAAGTGTATAACCTCTTAGGGTGCATAATGTTCATAGGATCTAGAAGTTCTTTACCATTTAGAGTAGCTATTTAATATGTCCCTAATCCATAGTTCACCACAATAACATATGGTCCCAAACAATTAGGTTGGAACTTACCTATTTTTTGTGTTCAACATTTGTGTTCTTATGTTTCTCTTTCAAGACCAAATCTCTAGTCTCAAAATCTTGAGGGAGAATGTACTTGTTATAACTTCTCTACAATTTATTCTGATAGCCTTGTAAGTTTTCTAAGGCATCCAAATTCTTACCATTAAGAAGTTATAGTTATTTCAACCTTGATACTTTGTATACTTCATCATCTTCAATATGCTCCAAATAAAATTAAAATTAACGCATCTTGATCTCAGTCAAAGTAATAGATTTTATGCCATAAATAAAGGAGTATGGAGTGGATCTTGTAGGGGTTTGATGACTAGTTCAGTAAGCCCAAAGGGTGGGAAATATTTACAAGTGTTAATTACATATAGTGCCATTGACAATTTATTTAAAATTTCTACAATGGTCTTGTTTGATGCTTCATATTGTATGTTTCCTTGTGGGTTGTATGGTGTGGATTTATTATGCTTGATTGTATGTTTTTCATAAAGGTCTTTTATATCTCTATTTAAAAAGTATCCACCATTATTAGATATAATGCATGATGGGATACCATATTGACATATGATATGGTAATTAATGAATTTAGCTATCTACTTCTTGGTAACATTAGTGAAAGGAATGGCCTTGATTTACTTAGTTAAGTACTCAATGGTATAAAAAATATGTTTATGTCCATCAGAAGATGTTGGGTTTATTTTCCCAATGATATTGATGCCACAAGTAGAGAATGCCCATGGTGTTGTGATTGGATATAGTGGTAAATAATGTGCATGTATCAAATTTACATGTTGCTGATAAGGAACACACTTCCTCACATAATTAGAAGTATCTATCTCCATATTTGTAAAATAATAGCCTATTCTAAGAATTTTTTTGGCTAATACTACACCATTGGTGTGGGCCCCATACATTCCTTCATGAACCTCCCTCAACACTAGCTTGGATTCTCCTAAGGATAAAAATGAAGTAGCATTACATCATAGCCTTTGTGATAAATCATGTTTCTCAATAGGGTATAATGGTCTAGGTGGTTATGGATTAGTTTTTGTTGGTTATTAGATAAGTCAAGTGGAAAAATGTGATCATAAAAGTAATTATAATAGCCTTGATACTAAGGAATTTCATGTGGGGAATTGGGACCAAAAATGGTGCATACCCTTTTTAAATCTAGCATAATATGTGTAGGTTATATAATATTCTCAATTATAAACTTATACTCTTTATCACTACCATGAATCTATATCATTGACCTAATTATTGCCATTGCATTAACAAATCTATTACTAACACTTATTACTTGTTAAAACTATAAAGATTTAAAATGAACCTTGATATTATCCACTATTTACTTGTAAGTTACAAGCTTGTCATCTCTAGTTTGATAATGATTAGTGGTTTGACTAATTATCAACTAGGAATCACCATAGACCATTAGGTGTTGAATATCCCACTAAATTATAAGACAGTCTTGAAATAAGTGCCTCATATTTGGCCATATTGTTGGTATAATGAAAATTAATGTGAAACAATTTGGGAATCAAATCTCCTTATGGTGTAATCAAAAATATTATGGTTCCAAATCCATGATATGTAAAATAACCATCAAAATATTGCTTTTATTATTTAGGTTTATGTTGCACTTCTTCCACTATCATGATTGAATCATCTAAAAAGTCAAATATAAGTGGTTGAATGTCTATAATAAGGGCCTTTATAAGTTTATTAATAATAGACTACCACTTTATATATTTCTAATTTTGATACTCAACATCAAATTAACTAAATATTACGACCCATTTAGCCATATGTCTTGTGAGAGCTGCATTGGACAACAAAAATTTGAGAGGATCCACCTTAGTGATGATAATTATTTTGTTGTTCAGCATATAATGTCATTAATTTTGGGAATAAAACACCATATATAAACATGCCTTATTAATAGGAATATAATTGTGTTCATAAGCCAATATATTGCAACTTAAATAATACACTACGTGTTCTTTACCTTGATCATCATATTGGCTCAAAAGTGCCCCCAGTGCATTCTTAGTTGATGATATGTAAAGAAGCAATGGTTGTCCAGGTGTTAGTGGTCTTCACATTTCAGGTTACCTCTTCATTTATACACATTTTTAAAGCATGGGGAGGATGTGGAAGATCACCAATATCAAGGGAGATTAAGTGGTTTGACTTCAAAAATTTAAAACAATACAGAATTTGAGGAATTACTATTTTTTAAAAACTTAGTATTTTTAGACTGTACTACTAAAATTTAAATTTGGGGCACTTCCATTAGGTTTTCGAGGGTCAAACTTCATTGAGAAAATTTCCATTCCATCTCATGATTTTATCCTCATTATTATATTTACAACAGTTCAAATGGTGAGTCAATTAGAGCTATGGTAAAAAAGTTATGGCTCCCAGAAGTTCCATCATCAATTGAGGTGGAATTGTCACCCAAATTGTCACCTAAATTGTTGTCGTGATCATCAGGATGTCCAAAATGTGTTATTTATTTTTATAATATGTCATCAACATATTCCTCAATAATATCATGTATCATGTATTGAAAGACGATAGTCATGACATGCTAATACATAGCTATAGCATTCTTCAAGCCAAATGGCATGCCATGTTATTAGAATGTTTCACTCAAAGTGGTGAACATAGTCTTATGTTGGTTTTATTAGTTTATCTTGATCTAATTTTATCCAAAAATTCATCCATGAGGGACAACATCTCATACTAAATATTAGAATTGATGATCATGTAAATATTGGGCAGAGAAAATCATCTTTACATAATGATTTATTTATATCTCTAAAATTTATACAAAAATGTATTCCCTATGTCTTCTTATTAACTAGGGATATGTTATATATCCATTTGGAATAGTATAGTGGTTTTATGAAGCCTACTCCTAATAAATTCTCTAATTTGGATGTTAGCAAAAGGGCAATGCACGGATCCATCTTTATCAATTTATGCTTAAATAGTTTGGCATATGGTTTAACAACAAGGTGATGCACTACCAAGTGTGGGTCTAATATTTACATGTCTAAATATGCCCATGAAAAAATTTCTATGAAATCCATCAAATGGATATAATGTGTTCATGTTATGCTATAGTAAGGGAAGATCAAAGATAAACAGTTTTGGGATCATTGTATGTTCCCAGGTTCACTTCAACTATGTTCACTATTAGAAGGGTGGATCCATCTTCAATAATTTTAGGCAAGGTGTGATTTTGATCATATTATTCTACTACATCTTCCTATTATTCCTCCCAAAGCTCTAAATAATGTGATGAATCTGAATCCACCATCTCAGGCAATGGCCAAGAAGGAAAAAACTCTAAGAACTCAAGAGCAAGTTAATGAAACATTTGATATTGGTTTTAAGGCATGCTTGTACTAGATATAGAGATAGGACTTGATGGATCTTCTATGTCCTCAGGGGATGATCAAAATTTCCCATCCAAGAGTGCTTAAAATAGTTTTTCACTCAAGGGCTTGTCTTTTTCTTTACTTTTTCTCTGATCAACAAGCACCTCAAAGAGGTTTTTACCTAAATATCTCTATGTTTTATATTTGTTATTACCAATAAAGTTTTCATGATCTCTAAAGTTGGTAGAAGGATCTAATTAAAAATCAAAGCCTTGTTTGTGATCACCAATGGTTAATCCATATCTTAGGCCCATGTACTCTATAATTGATTCTTCATTTTAAAACTCATTAAGGTGTATGACTAAATTTTGTTGGTACCAATCAATGAGTTTGGGATGACAAAGACATAGGGAAAAATGAGGTTCAAATTCATCAAAGGCAGATCTAATAGTGGAATGGGGTCTTACTTGAGTAAGGGAAGATCTAATTGGATAATGAGGTGCTATGGTTATTGGAATTTTGGACAAATAAATCTAATTTAGTAAGCTCATCAAAAAAGCTATAATGGTATGAAATATCACTACCAATAGTCTCATCACTAGTCGATTCAAAATAATTAATATTTAAAGTCATGAGGTTAACCCCAAGTAGTATAAATCTGATACTTTGATTTAAATTAGGTACTCTAATTGATAAAAGGTTCCAAGATTCCTTCAGATCATGGGCCAAAGCTACTTCTTGTATAATCTAGATGATCCATGATCTGATTAGGGATAGGATATTTTAGATTTTAAAAGACAATTAGTAATGCCATTAGAATATAACTAGTCTCTTTTTATGAAATCCTCTTTATCCTTTTTTAGTGAAGTAGCTGATGCAAATACCATAGGTGATTTTCATTGATGTTTCTTTTATTACCAGATCATGGTCGGTCAATTTGGGTTCTTGAGAGGTTTTAGTTTTCCAAATGTTTTTGGAGACTTTGAAAAATTTACAACATGGAATGCATCCTTAAGATGGTATGTGGAAATGCCCACATCTTCTATCACAACCTATTTTGTAAGAGTTTTAGTAAATGGATTAGATAAGGTAGAATCCAAGTCACTAGGGTTGATATAACTTGATGGAGGTGGATGTGAACCTATCTCTTTGTTCTTATTTGTAATGAATTCAAAACCTAGACAACAGTTATAACTATGTAACTTAGCCTCTAGATGTTTCCAATACTAATAAGGTTATCAATCCATTATAATAATAAACTTGATCCCATCATGGGAAAACTTAAGGCACTAATAAAAGGTGGATGGAATGGCCTATACTTCATGGATCCAAGGACAACCAATAAATATGTTATAAAGAAGCTCAATTTCCACAATATGATTTAATGTATGGTGGGAAATAGACCCAACAATGATCAACAAATGAATTTTACTAGAAGACTCCCTCTTGGCATTATTGTAATCCTTTATGGTGATCATATCTAGTTGGATGTCCTTCATATTATAACCTAATATATGCACCAATTTAAGAGATATTATGTTTAACCCTGAACCATTGTCTATAAGAACTTACTTGATTTTATGGTTTTCAATGATTACCTCAATATACAGTGGGTTATTATGGTTTGAACCTTGGGTGTACATGTCTTTTTTATTAAATGTTAGTTGAAAAAATAAAGATAAGTACCTAACTATTATTTGGAATTATTTAGTATTTATATCTTTG
Source organism: Torreya grandis (assembly GCA_037957365.1). Lineage (NCBI taxonomy): Eukaryota > Viridiplantae > Streptophyta > Pinopsida > Cupressales > Taxaceae > Torreya > Torreya grandis. The sequence continues at coordinate 661,232 of JARHVA010006297.1, forward strand.
GTAATAGTTGATTCATGTAAAAGGTTGTTCAAAATAATTATATGGACTTCATATGTATGTAAGAGATCTAGAATGGAAATATGTGCAGGGGTTTTGCTCATTTGGTCTAATAAACTATAATTATTTTTAACATTAGGATTAGTGGGCTTGGATTTGGATGGAAAATTATTAGCCTTCAAATCTAAAGACACAATTTTCACGTTGTGTTCTAAAGAAGAAGTGGGAAAAGGGATATGGAGTGTAACTCATGAGGGTCTAGTTGTGACTATCCAACCTAGAGGTGGAAAGGAGATAGTATAATCAAAAGATGAAGGTGAAGGGCTTTGGAGGGTGACTCAATAGCATCTAATTGATTAGAGGAAGCGTGTTTTCTAAAAATAATAACCCATGAAAATGGATTCACGACCAAATTGTGAAAACTCAATGTTGTATTACTACAGGGAAAGGGTGTTCACCATATAATATTGGGTCCTGTACTATGAGGAGCATGAGATTGTTCATGGGATTTGATAGTAATAGTAAAAATGTGGTGCATGGATATGCATCCCATAGTTTTGTTATAATCATAAAACATGTTGTAACCTAAGTTATTAGCATGGGTATTATGATCTTGATTATAATCATGTTGATTATGATTTTGATCTAGATTTTGGTTTTGATTATGCCTCTAATTTTATCATTGGTTATACTGATTACTCTTTGGTGGTGGTATATTATGTTGAGTAAATAGACCTTGGTATATTCCCATATCCTAATTAGTACCTTATGGGGCCAATGTAATCTTTACTTCATCACTCTTGATCAAATATTCAATAAGGTGTTGTAATTAGATGAAAAAATAAGCACCGTGTCCAAAAACACAACGAAAGTTTCACCACTCATTTTATTTATACCAATATAGCTTTGGTTGATCCTGAGGAAATGAAATTGGTATTGGCTATACAATAAGGTTAGATGCTATGAGCTTTTGAAATACTATCTCAACAGGTTCTCCCAATTTGGTAATGACTCTATATTGATATGAAATGTCCTCCATGAAGGTTGTGTTTATAAATTATGTGTTGGAATAGGGTGAATTAATTATACATTTATGGATGGTGAGTCCTATACAATTTGTACATGTCTTGCTTTAATTACTCAATTCCATACTATGTTCTTGTTCTTGTTGAAACCCTTAGGTTTATCTTGCATAATTATTTGGCCAACTGATTGGGTTTTATTTGATGTTTGACCCCACATGAAAATATTAAAAACACCCTTGGTAAGAAGATCCTTGTAAATCTTCATCCCTTTATCTATGATCTCTTTAAATGAGTTAGCATAAGTAAGTCATATATTGTGTGTGAACTCAGGATGTAAGTTATATGAAAATATGTTTGTTAACTATTTATCTAGAAACTTATGTTAAAAATTACCCACTAATTCTCTCCATCTCTATAAATATGTAGTAAATGTTCTCCATCATGTTATTTGGCTTTTTAATTGACAACAATAGTTAATTCATGTTTAATGTTGTATGACAAATGGTTGACAAACTTTTTATATAAGTCATTCTAGTCCATCACTAATCCCTTGGGTAACTTAAGTATTCAATCTAGAGCTTGTACCACTAAAATTTTTAGAAAAAAATGAAAAAAATAAATTCTGCTATAAGAAACATCTTGGAATAACACAAAGAATACTTGAATGTGTTTAAGAGGTCACCATTTCCTTTATATTTGTCAAATTTAGGTGCCTAAAAATGAGACCAAAAGAGGACTTGGGGAATAGATAAATCAAATATATATGGGCATATCTCATCAAATTTGTACTTCTTAACTTTATTATTAATCTCCAATCATGTCACAATCTCTTTCATAAAGTTCCACTCTCGCATTTTTGATGCATTCATGGGTGGAAAATAGTTTTGTTGGGCCGATATGTGCCCCTTTTAATATTGTCAGGGTCGTATATGCCCCTATTATTTTATGGATTTGGTATATATGTATAGCCTATGATCCTCAACTTGGTTTTGGTTTAATCATTGATTTTATTAGGTAAGTGGCTGATTCATAAGAATTTATGGCCTTGAATTAAGAATGTTCTATTGATTTTGGGGAGTTCTTGGTCTATTTTCCAAAGTATGTGTTGGTTTAGATGAACTAGCCAAATTATTTTGTATGATTTATTTAATGTATACTAAATTTTTTGGTCTTTGATTTTCCAAAGGAATAAGAGGTTATTGATGATTAAAAAAGTATGCTCCATGTCTAGTGGAGCATGTTGCAGAACCTTTTAGGATTTAGGTTGTTTAATTGAGACATCTTGAAATATCATTGTTGTGTTCTCAACTAGATTTGTGTTGGTTCATCCATATTTCCTTTTTATTTTGAAGTTTAATTATGAATCGATGTAGAAACTAAAGACTCTATCAAGTCTACCATAAGTTGGTTTGCATGCCATTGAATTATCTTTTTGATCTTGTTGACAAGATCTTGATCAGTTGCTTTCGACTCTATAATTATTTCCTTACCCTCACTAGAATAAGGTTGTTTGTTTGTGCAATGTTTGTGAAATATTTATCTCATTATTGTTGTATTTATTTAAATAAGGTATTTAGTTATTCCATAGTAAAATGTGAGGGTAGACTAACATCAGATTCTATCAAACTCAAGAGGGATTCATCCTTTTCCTCTTAGGGTTGATATTTTAACAATTATTACTCCAATCCTAAAATTGTGGGAATGTATTCAAAGACCAAAAAATTATCTTAACCATCATAATAATTCTCCTCCTCATAGTTAGGGTTGTATGGCTTTAGGGTTATTTTTAGATCACCCAAACCATACGATTTTTGGGTAGAGCTTAGACAAATTTCTTTTTATGCCTTGGACAAATGCATAATTATAATGAAAATATGATTTTTTTCCCTTGATTTACCTATAGGGGATGGGGGAGAGTATACACACATAATTTGTTTTGTTCAAACAATCTAAGAAGTAAGTGATAGATGAATTACATAAAACAATTTCAAGAAATTTTGAAATTTTAAGTGAAATATGAGTTTTATAACACCGAATTGAAATGTTAAGTGAATTTCTTGACCCCTTGGCCTTATCTTTCAATTTTTTTTAAAACATCCACAAAAACATTCAATCAAACCATATATTTCCTTTTAAACATCAAAGGGAAGGTTCCTAATTCCTTTTAAAACACCAAAAGAAATGTAAAAAGATTTAATTATGCTCAAAATGAACACTTTTCCTTGTGGTTCCAATAATAAAAATTTAGAGAGTCTCGTATATATTTGAACAATAATCTGAGATGACACAAGAAACTTTGGATTTATTGCTGTCAAGGTCTCTATTTTTTACATGTAGAGATGAACATTAGTCACTATTGACCAATGTAAGTTACTGTAAGATCGATGTTGGCTAGAGTCTTAATCATTTATAGTTGAAACTGACTAATAAAGATCACATGTGAACCCTTAGTAAAAAAAATTATGATATAAAATATTTTTTATCTCAAATGTTAGGATAAAATATCCAAGAGCAAACTTCTGGACCAAGAAAATGTTCAGACCATAGATTTATAAATCTAATTTTGACAAAAAAAAAACTTTAATAAAGCTCTAAAATGGAAATTTTTGTATGTATTTCTCCCTACATCCTAACCAATTCTAGTCTACCTTGATCGATGCCGATCACACAAAACCAACATTGGTTATTATGTAACCTATGTATGCATAAAAATGTTAGAAACATGAGAAAAATAAGCTAAAAATTGTTTTTAAAGGAAATTTTAATGACTTTAATTGAAACATAAGATTACCAATGTATCTTCCTTGATTTAATGGATGCTATGGTCCCAACGAGCGTGCCAACATGTAGAGATGGATAACAAAGAGTATTAGGTCAAGCATTAGTCATGAAAATCACAAAAGAATGCATAATAACTAAAAATCTAGGCCAACCTATTCAATGGGGTTTGAAAATGACAATAGTAAGCATTTGAAAGCAATCACATAAGCATATTACCTTCCTAAGAGTTTTCCACAATCCAAAAGTGGTTCCAAGCATGCTTTTCCCCTTGATTTAGTGTTTTTGTCTTTATCTACAATGGATTCAAAGCTCCTCCATTATCTCAAGATCACCATGCATAATCTAGATTCATGATATGAAATCACTAATATGCCTATCAAATGAAGCTATGTTATTTCAAATAAAGCACTTATCAAACTACATAAATGACTTGTGAAGACAATATTATATTATAAGCTTACATAATTTAAGCTTAATAAAAGTGGTCTTTGCCTTTCTATTTATAACATTTTGGTTTTGATTAGGATTAACCATGACCATCCCACCAGACGTGCCAATATGTAGATATGGATTAAAAAGAGGATTATTTAAAGCATTAGTCATGAAAAACACAAAATAATGCATAAGAACTAGTAATCTAGGATTTACTATTCAAATGGGTTTTCAAATGACAATAAGAATCAATTAAAATAAATAAAATATACCTATTTCCTTCCCAAGAGCATTCCATCATCCAAAAGTGGATCCAAGAATGTTTTTTCCCTTGATTTGGAGTTCTTGTCTTTCTCAACAATGGATTCTAAGATCATCCTTCATATCAAGATCACCATGTATAATCTAGGATAATGATATGAAATCACTAATATGAATATAAAATGAAGTTATCTTATTACAAATAAATAATTTATCAAACTACACAAATGACTTATGGAGAGAATCATGCATTATAAGTTTACACAATTTAAGCTTAAGAAAAGTGGTCTTCGCCCTTCTATTTATAAAATTTTGGATTTGATCCAGATCAACCATGACCATCCACCTAAAGATGAAGATGTGTGGCCATGAATTAATCTAGTATTCCATATTTAATCCATAAATTTTCTCATAAATATCTGGGAAGAAGATGCATTGATGAGGCATGGGTGCCCATAAACCTAATATTTTTTACATTTATGTATTATGGATGCCACCCCATTGATCATGTCATTAGGTGATGAAGTTATTAAGAATCAATTTACAATAAATAAATATTAAATTTTCCCCATTAAATTCTTACTTAGGCTCATAATTTGGTTTAATTTTCCTAAATAAGATTAATCAATTTTAGTGCAATTCTTTGGAAATTGGTGCACAATTAATCAAATTGGTTAGAAAGTCATATTACTGGGTCATAATTTAAATCAAGAGGAATTATAAGGTGATGTTATATATGTATATACCATGATCCAATTTAGGCTGTTTTCATCACAAAATAACAAATAAACATGATATGTGCTTATGAATTAGAAGAAAAGACAGATCTAGAACACCAAAATACAAAATCATCACATTGATGCAAATTAATTTAATAAAAGTTAGGAATCACATAAAATTAATTGCCCCATTTAGATATATATTATCATAAATTAGTATTTTTATATGATAATCTCTAACCATTTAGCGTATTTAAGTGATTTTGGCCTAAATTATGCATTTGATTGTAATTCAAGTAAGATTGACAATTTTAACACAAATGGTGTTAAGAATTGGATGTCTATAGTTAGTATCTCCTAAAATAAGAAGAAATATATTTTCAAGGTCTCTATAAATAAAATATATAGGTTATAGATAGCCTTCTCCAAGGGCTCAATCTATACCTCCTTTTGGTAGATTTCCTAGACCAAGAGAGAGGCTAAAGCCTATATTTCATATGGTAGCCCAGATAAATTAGTTCTTTGTTGAATTAAATGGAAGAATCCCCTTATACCTTCAAAAAAATAATGATATCATAGTTTCATCTATTAAGAGGATACTTTATTTCACTGGTAATAATGATATCACTCAAATAGAGAACATACAAGATATTACCAACATATGTTCAACCCACAACATCACTCAAAATAAAGTGGTCATGAGAATTATTGATAAATCTTTGAAATTAAAGGTTATACAATGTTATATATGGATACAACTTGTCATAATTCATATCTAAGATGATCTGGGAGAAAGGCTTTGCTAATAATTTGAGGACAAGAGTGACCATCTTTCTTTCATGGAAAAACTTACTACCATAAAGAGAGATCCTCATGAATATATGGTGGATTTCAAATTTAAGATCCAAAAGTCTTAGGTATAATCCAAATCTTGGTTAAGATTACACTAAATACTACATTATTATACTACTTAAGGTCTTTGAATAGTTACATTGCTATTATGATTCAATTTATAGGGGGTAATATATTACTAGCTGCATATGGAATTGTTATGGCTGAAAATAGCCTGATTCAAGAATGAAATATTACCCATTTACCTCCAATGTTATTATTTCCTAAACCTCCACCCATCCATCCAACTTTGAAACCCATTCTATTAGCAAAAAACCAATCACGTACACCCATTTCTCCTCATAATGAGCTACATGAACTTAGGACATTGTTATAGATCTTTGGAAATGAATTAATGGCCTTGAAAAGACAACAATGAGCTCAACATATCAAACCATACAAGGATATCAATTAGCCATACCAACCTAATAGGAAGCCTTATCAAGTAAATTCACAATCTTAAGGACAAATTAAACATGCTAAGCCTTTAAATACTCAAAATCCTAATTCTCCTAGCACTTCAAAATCCATTGTACATGTACAAAATAAACTAGTTCAATATTATGAGTTTTTTAATCTATGAAATCAACTTCACAATCAAACTAAATGTCCAAATTGAGTGATCAACTAGGATTTGATGGTTCAAAGTCTATCACTTTCTCAAGGGTAATCAAGTGAATTGGTTTCATAAAGATAAGAAGAGTTTCAATGAGCACAAGTGCAAGTTCATTCTAGCATCTTTAATTGGGAAGAAAATGACTTATGTGGCATGAATCAAAATTATGTGGTAAAAATGGGTAAAATGCTAATTTCTTGTAACACAAGGTATAAAAAAATATTAATGGAAGGAGAGTCATACACTTTAATTACTCAAACTTCTACCTCCTATGTTCCTCATGAAACTACCAAGGAGAAACTAGTTATTGGGACACCTCAATTACAATAAAATAAAGATGTTAAAAATGAAACTCTACCTCAAATCATCCAACATAAATGAGAAGATGTTTTCATTCTAAATATTCAACCAAAAAGTAAACAAATTCATTTCAACATAGTAATTAAGGGGACAAATCAAAACATAACCATGTGGGAGGATCTTTTTATTCCTTGATGCAGGAGCATCTACAATAGTTTCATGGAGGACTAGTTGAGGTCATCAAACATGCAAATTTCAAATGATGTTCTAGCATGAAGTTGAATTCAACTTTAAATTCTTTTTTTCCCTCCAAATTATGTTTATATTTCAAACCTTTACCTTGAGAGTAAATGTAATTGTCAAAAGTGAAAAGTGAAAAGGTAAAATTAGGTAAGAGAGAATCCCCATGTTGGAAGCCAATCTTGGCTTAAAGAGAAAATGAGGGGAGTGGTTGAAATATTTCAACCGTAAGATATTAGTTGAGATAAATCTTCTCCAAATTAGTATATTGGTTGGATTGTAAATATTTATTGTTTTGTCTTGAGCCCAAGTTGGGTGTAGAGGTTAGAGAGGATATGAATTTTGGTCGGTATCTTCTGATTCACAAAAAGCTGAATGGAAAGAACCAACCCTAACAAATGAAGCTGCCAGTATCTTTATTTGGTTTCTAAGTCAAAATTCAAATTGTTGTAAGCAGTGGGAAAAACTTCACATAAAACACATAAAGGCCACCATAGTTATATTGGAGAAGTTAAATGTTGATTGGAAGAACACAATCTCAAGGCTTAGTCTTGTGGAAGATTTGAAGAAAACTCTCAAGTCTTTGAGATAAAAGCATCAACATGCTTCAGAAAGTGAAGAGGGGTGAAGAGGAAGAGATAGAAAGGGAGCTAGAAGAACCAGGCATCTATTTGTAAGGCCGAACTTGTGAAGGGTGTGGATGATCTTCCATTTTCAGCATGGCATCATTTTGGGTGATGGAAGGAGCTCGTCATTGGAGTGCGAGCTGAGCTGAGGTGAACACTATTTTGACTAGAGCCAAGCCTATGGAAAGGTCATCACCTATTTAGAAGGCATATTGGGTTGAGCCTAAAGGTCGAGTCATCTATGATGTAAGGCTTTTTGGCCATGTATTTACTTGCAGGTATGCAAATATGAGCCTATGAGGATTCATTATGCCTATTAGAAAGGTCTTTGGGGCCATGGACAAATGATATATTGCAAGGTATATACATAGTCCCAAAGGTGAGAAGGAGACACCTATTTTTGAAGGATTTTAAGCCTTGGGTGAGGGCGGAGTTATATTTGACACAGAATCGAGCTGGGACAAAATTCATTTTATAATCAGAGAATCGAGCCGGGTTATGTTTTGGCATAGCAAGGTTTTTATGGAATATAGAGTTTAATGTGAACATAGACCTGAGTCTGTGGTGGACAATTACATTTATTGTGTAAAACCTATGGGCTATGGCATAATTGTCTATGTTACTTTGCATAGTCCCAAAGCGTAGGATGTATACACAGCCCTGAACATGGAAGATATATGTGAAGGATGACTATGTATTATAGGCACACAGTCTTGAATGAGGTAAGAGGGATAGACACCTATTTGTGAAAAGAGATACACCTATTAGTAGAGATTTTGAGCCATGGCAAAGGAGATATATATGTAGACTTGAGGTGGTAATGCATATTCCTTTATTTAGCTAGCACTGAGCCTATGTACAATGTAGCCCTTTGGCAGTGAGGTATGGTGAAAATTTACTTTACAGTGGACATTTTGTTTTCTTCTATTTTAAAAGGCATTAATACATGAGGAAGATGTATCACGTTGACTGTATATTTGAAAGACATTTGTTGAATGGACTAAGTCTACACACAAGCAGGTGCATCATTTTTGGTATCAGAGCTTGAAGCTCTTGGGATTTGGAAAATGATCATGGTTGTTAATAAGTTGTAGTATTGAGAAAAGGATCAATAGGACAAAGTGCTAAAAGACCTTGTTGAGGAAAGGTATGAGTAACTTTGATATTTGTTTTGAGTTTATTGTGTTTGAGAAGTAAACAGGTGAAGAGGAAGTCATAAAGCCATTGAGGCTTAAGAGGAGAAGAAGCCAAGGAAAGCTTAGTGAAGAGCCAAGAGAAGCTCTAGAAGAAGAGCATAGTGAATGCTCAAGAGAATAGATCCAAAGCAAGGTAAGCTTGGATTTGTGAAATTATTGATATTTGGTTAAAGTAGTGTCATATTGCAGACCATTGACTCAGTGTGAGGCTCGATAAAGCCATTAAGCGGGATCAAAAGACTAGGATGCAAAAGGCCTAGGTGAGATCAAGGATATTGTCAAAAGACCAGTCAAGGAGAAAGGCTTGGGTGAGACAAGTGGACCTAAAGGGATCAAGAGACCAAGGTGGAAAAGACTTGGGTGAAGATCTTAGAAATGGATGTATTATTGAAGGCACTAAAAAGTAGCAAGGTACATGAGAGTAATAAGAAGAAAACAAGCATCCAAAAGAAGAAAAGTATGACCAGTATTAAAATTGATAAAGAGATTGATAGTTTAAAAAGAGATTTAGCTAGTTTTCTAGATAGATATGAGTCTTGGATGCAGATGGACAAACAAGCATGGGTATGGCCAATGAAGAAGAGGTTGAAGTGGCCAATAGATCTCCTAATGAAGAGGAGAAGAAGGCAAAATGATATTGCCAATAAGAGAGAAGCCCATAGAGGCAAGAGGATGAGTAGGTTTCCAAGTGAGCAACAAGAGAAAGAGGTGGAGAAGAAGGTTCTCATTGTGGAGAACAAAAGAAGAGAATAAATAAAAGATAAAGTGTCAGGAAGAGCACTTGAAAAGATAAGAGTGTTGGTGAAGAGAACACTCATAGGGACCTTGTGGTCTCTTGTTTTTATAGCTAATGTTATCTTTGCATGGGTAATTTCAGGTATGATCAGCCTTATGAAGGTCAAGATAAGGGCCTTCGAGAGTGAAGAGATTTGTGTAAGAAGAGACACCAAGTGCACAAGTGAATGTTCAAGAAAGAGAAGTAAGTTTGCTGTTGTTGATAAAGAAGAAGACATGCATTGGTTAATGCATGAGGAAAGTGTTGAGGAACCCCTACAAGCAAGAGAAGAGATGGAAGATGAAGATGACTTCCATGATGCCATTGAAATCCAAGAAGAGGCAAGAGATAACAAGTATAAAGGAAGAAGAAGGTACAAACAATCAAGAAGGTATGCAATTAAAACAACTAATGGAACAGCCCTTTAAGGAGGTAAAGGTGAAGTTTCCAATTAACCATGGATATGTGATGCCTAAATGGTGGAAGAAGAAAACTCCCAAGCAACAGGAAGTGTTGGTACAAGAGCAGGGATGCAGGATGCCTACATGGTTTGAAAAAACAAATGATAAGAAGGAGAATCAAGTAGGGTGCCTAAGAAGGCAAAGAGAGAAGATGTGAGTGTTGAGGCAACAACACCAAGAAGTCAATGGAAGAGGATTGAAGGAGACTCAAACAACCAAGAGAATGAAGGTGAGATGGTGAGTATGGAAGAGGCATTCCATGAAGACAGGATGCTTGAGAGGTATACCAAAGAGGTAAAAGGTAAACAAATTGTTTATGATGATGTTTTTGAATTCTTAAATGATATTTTCATGACAAATGAAGTATGGAAATTGTCTATGAGAACTAATATTCAACAAGGAGAGAGTTCCAAATGGATGGATGATGAGGAAAGAGGATAGTATGCAGCAAAGCAATACCTCATTGAAAACAAAGAACAAACAAGATGGCTTCAAGCAGAGATTGAAGAGAGTAAGGAGACACAAGGTAAGGGTGCTTAAATTATATTTGATGAGTATATTGAAGATGTTGGTCTATGTGAAGACAAGCTAAGAAAGGATGAGATGAAGAGTAAGGCTAGTGAAGGACAAGTAATCCTTGTGAGTGATGAGCCCAAGTTTGATGAAGATAGTGATATAGATGAGATCTTACTAAAAGAAGAGTTGAAGATGTTGGAGGAGCTATTTGGTCATTCAAGAGAGATGAATGAAGGTACAAGCCATGGTGAAGACAATATTGGGAAGAGTGAAACAAGAGAAGAGCAAATCAAAGAGGTCAAGACAATTTTGATCAAGGAGCAAGAATGTGAAGGCAGCCAAGAGGCTTCATGGCCTAAAGATTTTGATTCTAAGGTGGCTTTGAATGTTTTGTATGCAGGTATGAAGGTTACTAAAGTGAATTAAATACATGAGTCATTGGCGAAGCTCATGAAATAGGAAGAACAATAAGAAGATATAGAAGACATGTATGAAGATGAAGAAGCATGGAAGCGGGAGATGGCAGCAAAGAAGGAAATGAGAAGGACATATCTAAAGAAGAAGAAAAGTAAAATGAAAGATAAAGACTATTCTAAACAAAGACAAGCATTGGTATTGGTAACAAGACCTTGGGATCCAGGAATATAGTGAAGACTAATGCATTCAAGAAGCATTTCATTTGAACTAAGGTTTAAATCTTTTCTACAGGGAGAGTATGATGCAGGAGCATCTACTATAGTTTCATGGAGGACTAGTTGAGGTCATCAAACATGCAAATTTCAAATGATGTTCTAGCGTGAAGTTGAATTCAACTTCAAATTCTTGTTTTCCCTCCAAATTGTGTTTAGATTTCAAACCTTTACCTTGAGAGTAAATGTAAGTGTCAAAAGTGAAAAGTGAAAATGTAAAATTAGGTAAGAGAGAATCCCCATGTTGGAAGCCAATCTTGGCTTAAAGAGCAAATGAGGGGAGTGGTTGAAATATTTCAATCATAAGATATTAGTTGAGATAAATATTCTCCAAATTAGTATATTGGTTGGATTGTAAATCTTTCTTGTTTTGTCTTGAGCCCAAGTTGGGCGTAGAGGTTAGAGAGGATATGAATTTTGGTTAGTATCTTCTGATTCACAAAAAGCTGAATGAAAATAACCAGCCCTGCCAAATGAAGCTGTTGGTATCTTTATTTGGTGTCTGAGTCAAAATTTAGATTGTTATAAGTAGTGGGAAAAACTTCACATAAAACACATAAAGGCTAGCACAGTTATATTGGAGAAGTTAAATGCTGATTGGAAGAACACAGTCTTAAGGCTTAGTCCCATGGAAGATTTGAAGAAAACTCTCAAGTCTTTGAGATAAAAGCATCAACATGCTTTGGAAAGTGAAGAGGGACTAAGAGGAAGAGATAGAAAGGGAGATAGAAGAACCAGGCATCTGTTTGTAAGGCCAAACCTATGAAGGGTGCAGATGTTCTTCCATTTTCAGCATGGCATCATTTTGGGCGATGGAAGGAGCTCATCATTGGAGTGCGAGCTGAGCTGAGGTGAACCTTATTTTTACTAGAGCCGATCCTATGGAAAGGTCATCACATATTTATAAGACATATTGGGTCGAGCCTAGAGGTCGAGTCATCTATGATGTAAGGCCTTTTGGCCATATATGCATAGTATTTACTTGCATGTATGCAAATCTGAGCCTATGAGGATTCATTACACCTATTAGAAAGGTCTTTGGGGCCAGGGAAAAATGATATCTTGAAAGGTATATACATAGTCTCAAAGGTGAGAAGGAGACACCTATTTTGGAAGGATTTTTAAGCCTTGGGTGAAGGCGGAGTTAGATTTGACACAGAATCGAGCTAGGATAGAATTCATTTTATAGTCAGAGACTCAAGCCGGGTGAAGTTTTGGCATTGCAAGGTTTTTATGGACTATAGAGTTTAATGTGAACACAGACTTGAGTCTATGGTGGACAATTACATTTATTATGTAAAACCTATGATCTATGGCGTAATTGTCTATGTTACTTTGCATAGTCCCAAAGGGTAGGATGTATACACAGCCTCGAACATGGAAGATATATGTGAAGGATGACTCTATATTATAGGCACATAGTCCTGAATGAGGTAAGAGGGATAGACACCTATTTGTGAAAAGAGATACACATATTAGTAGAGATTTTGAGCCATGGTGAAGGAGATATATATGTAGACCTGAGGTGGTAATGCGTATTCCTTTATTTAGCTAACACTGAGCCTATGTATAATGTAGCCCTTTGGTAGTGAGGTATGATGAAAATTTACTTTACAGTGGACATTTTGTTTTCTTCTATTTTAAAAGGCATTAATACATGAGGAAGATGTATCATGTTGACTGTATATTTGAAAGACGTTTGTTGAATGGACCAAGTCTACACACAATCAGGTACATCATTCCTTCTCAAATGGGTTTTATACAAGAAAACTTAAATATATTTCATATTAATTGATAAAAAAATATTACATCAAATGTTTTTACCATTTCGTGATAGCTAAAGGGTGAAAATATAAGGTAAACAAATCATCTCCATTTTATATTTCCCTCATCATTAGAAAGTATATTTTATACAACTGCCTGATAGATTCAAGGGAAAGTAATACATCTATGCCTAATAATGTAGATGATATGTTAATAATTAAATACACTCTAATCATAAAAGGTAATGTACAACTTTATGGTAAAACTATTCAAATTTTTGGCATCATCAAGATCCTCAATATTACACTTCATGCTTCATCTCCTAAGATGTTTCAGTCATAGACTATCTACCTTATTTTTCTTTATTACTTTCTAAGGACTTCACTAAAAAGGTGGGTGGGTATATATCATGATATTTTTCACACATGTTTCTTATAACTAGGTATGTAACTAGAGTAACTATGAAAGATGAGTTTATTTCTAGAGATCATATTGAGAAATATTCTCCTAGTCTAATCCCCATGAATCACACCATGTATGATCAGGAGGAGAATGTTTTCCTTCATGAGACTACCACACATTTTGAGGAGGTTATAAATATCTCACTTTATGAGTGGGAAAATGAGAAATATGGTTTTAATCCAAATGATAATGTGGAAGACACATGAATGGGTAGATTTTCTATCCTTGAAGATGAATCTATTCTACCAAATCTTTTGAATCCTCAAGATGATCTTGATAGAGCCTTGGAGCCTTAAGAAGATATTGATATAACTTAGTAGTTATAATTTTACATAATTAAGGAGTTTAAATATTTTATTAATATGATATCCCCTAAAGAGTAAAAAATATATACTGATAGACTTGTAGATGTTGGACCTCCATTTGACATAATTAGGGAAATCATGAAATAGTAGGAAAAAATGGAAAATTAGTGGAAAAAATTGATTCTTATTCTAAAAATTATTCATGGTAGAAAGTAATGTATGGTTATTTTATTGTAGATCTGATTAATAATGAGTTATCAAGAGAATTAGTGACCTTGGAGATAATACTAAACTTATATGATCAACTCAAGTATGAGAATAATGAGCCAATAGCCATCTCCAATGTTAAAATTTCAAAGTCTAGTAAGGTGTGAAGCCAATTTGAAAAATAATATTTTATTAGTATTTGAAGGATATATGATTATATAATTTATTTAAAATATCAAGACCTTAGATATTTTTGTTTTGAGTGGATCTAATTGGACAATTGTTGCCTATCCTAGTTAAAGGGATACACCTCAAAACATATTTTACAAGTCATTTTCAAAACCTGTACATAGTATGTTAGTTATTTTTATCCATCCAAGTTTTATTGAACGTTTTTTCTTGAGTATATTAGTTGTTTATCATTCCTCTAAGTGTTTTTTCATAGTTTTTGTTACTCTTTGATTCTTTATTATATGTTTTGGAGGTAATTTTTAGTTCACTCAAAGGTTGGTCTGGCATGTTACATCCATGATTTCACTTTTAGAATGATTTGTAATGAATATTATGTGACTAATATGCCTAATGGATTCCTAAGGATAATGGATACCTACTTGGTATAAAATTATCCAATAGAAGTCCTCAAAATATTGACTAATCTAGTCACCTTGATCTCTTGGTACATGATGTACATGGGATAAAACATATTTATACAAAAATCAGCTAAGTATAATCTTTGAAACACCTTAAATGTGACTATGATTGCTTAAAAATAATAATGTTGAAGTCATTATAGTTACATATATTTACTTCATTAGATGAGGTCTAACCACCATTTTTTAAGGTCATGAATTGGAATTAGTCCTATATGAGACTTATTGTAGTATTTTTCAATGTAAAAGTGTATTATAAGACTTGCATAAGGTATTGTTAACATTTTTAGTTCCATACTCATGTCTAAAGACATTTAAACTATATATCAATGAAAAATATCATTAGATTGCTGAATAGGTCCATCTAGGGTCACATTGGCCTAATGAAATCCCATTTGATGATTAGAAACATGAAATGATTTTTAGGGTTAAAATACATCAAAAGAGTCCTAAAGTCATTCATTAGTGCCTTATTATCCTTTTAAATGTATCTTCAATTAATTTCCAATGTGAAAAAAATCCAAAAAAGGACTTAAGAAAATCACTCATGATATCATGAAAGGGGTAAAGTATCTTATGTCACTCATTAAAGACAATTTAGAGTAAACCACATATGTGATTAAATAAAATCACTTTGACATTTTAAATCCTTCATAAACCCTTCAAATGCATATGTATGGTCTACAAGTGCATTTGACAAAGTGTTTCCCTCTTCTTTATCTCTCAATGAAGACTATTTCAAACATGCTAACATGGGAGGAGTGCATTCAAACCATAACCAAGATGTTACCTATCTTCCAGATATTACTCATAGAAGTATTCATTATTTTAATACATTAAAATCATATTTATAGTCTTTGTATAGGTTGTAATGGAGGAAGAATCATCATTTTAAGGAGTTTATAGGCCTGGTGGATACATTCTCAAGACCAAATTAATAGATATATGGTCTCCATCATAGTCTCAAATCTTCCTCAAGGCTTTGAGCTTCCAAACATAAGGGTGCATGCCCCTATTCAAGATCCAAGAAGAAAGGGACATAAATAATGAGTTATTTTCTAAAAATATAATGTTTGTCTTTAAATGCCTTAAGTTTTTCAAGAGGAGGTAAGCTTTGAAAACAAGCCTAAAAATAAGATTTATTGGTGCATATAGGATTTTACATGGAAAATATGAGTTTACAGATCTTGAAAGAGTTTACAAGAATTATTTAGATAAAAAATCAGAGAGGATTGGGTCTCTGTGAATATTTAATGTGTACCATCCATGTTTTTTAGGTCTTCATTAAAGAAAACTTATGTTTGTAGGCCAAAGGAACATAAGTTGTAGGTTTTTGATGTATTTTTAGGGCCATCCAAAGGATCCCTAAATCATAATAAGGTTTTATTATGGTAAGGAAACCATGTATGATAAAGTTATTAATCCTAATTGGATAAAATTAGGATAAAACCATAATGTATATCTAAAAAACCATGTCTAAAAGTTTGTTTACAAGAAACTAGGCTCCTCCATGATGTCCCATATTTATTTTTATAATGCATGGGTCAAATCAAGATTTAGGGAGAATTAATAGGGTTTTAAGGATCCTACCAATAATTATTATATCAAGGGATAAATAAATAAACGTTTTTTCCCCCAAGAAGAAGGCACATACGCCTAAAACCACTCTAAAATCTTACAACATGTGTTTCCACTTTTGAAGAATGTTCAAGATTTGAAGAGGTATCCAAATGATATTTTAGGGTCGAAAACATTATAAGAATGATTTTAAACATCTTAAAAAGCCACATGTATATGCTAATAATAATTACAAGACTTTTGAGGGTTTCAAGTAGGTAATGTTTGTTTTAGGTTCTACAATGGTGTGATGCCAATGTTTGAAAGGTTATTAATGATCATATGATAAAATGAAACATGGTTTTTCACTTAAAATATTATAATATATTAAAACAAAGATTCAAGAAGTTTTCAGTCCTTCTAGAGGATAAAATGACTTCTTTTTAGGTTTTGGTAATGTTCTGATTATTTCTAATGCAAACCAAATCTAAACATCAATCCAAAAGAGACCTGCACTATGGCCCTAAATGCTTTTAGGGTGACATTGGTATATCATATTTATCTCATGGTTTAACATAAAATCTTTTAGACCATAGATGGAGGATACTAAGGGGTTTTTCACATGTTGTTATAGGTTGTAGGTCCTAAGATAGTTTTCAAAGAGAGAGCATAACTAATTAACCATTTGCAAGGTAGTATATAATTTTGAAAGCATTTTATTTTATGGTAAATGAGGAGAAAAATATATTTTATAAACTTTCAAATACTAAAATAAGGTATTTAATGACTTATGTGTATAAGAGGAAATAAGCTATTTGTGAGAGCTTAAATCTTAGAAAGTCTCTTTAACAAGTCTACATGGCCTTAAACAAGATCTCAAAGCATAAATTTAGGGGTAAAAAGGTAAAAAAACATTATAAAAGTGTGAGAACAAATGTTTTAAATAATTATTAAGGCTTCCATGATAGTTAAGAAGATTGAAGATCCACAAGTTGTAGGTTTTAGATAAAGAAGCATAATATCTCTATAAGTTAAGGTTTTCATGAATGTTTTAGTACTCTAACAATAATGCAAGGTTTTTTAATTCTAAGAAAGAGTATCATGATCCTTAAAACATATATAGGTTTGAGATAGATACAATGCAATCAATTTTAGTGATTAACCATTGTAACAAACATGTGCAAAATTTATAGGTGTGTCATCCTTATTGAAATGGTTGAAATCTTCTTAAAGTGATTGAAAAGAGTAGAATTAGGCTTATAGTTGGACTAGAGACTTCATGAATGACAATGATCTTATAAAATATTTCTCAAGGATTATTGACCTTATAAATTTCAAGTCTTTCAAGGATCATGGTGAGGTTTCAAGAATGTTGTAAGATTAAAACATGAGTATAGGTCTATGAATATAGAATTACAACATGAGAAATAGGTACTAAGCTAATAATAGAGTTTTGAATTCCCCCTAATGGATAAAGGTATCTTTTGTGACCTCTAAGACTTATAAAAATGAGTAATTCAAAGTTATAGGTATGAAAATGAGAGGGAAAGTAGACTTTTATATGGAAAGGTAAGGAGAAAGTTTAAAATATCCTCCATGGGTAAATATAGTTGGTTTCAAGGTCTGTATACACTTAGTAGGAATGTTTCAAATATTCCTAAGTGCCTCCATGATGAGATGAATTGGCATAAGATCAAGAAGACACTAACAAACCTGTTAGAGGTTTGCAGGGTAGAGGATGAGATAAGTTATCATTTTTAAGAATGAAAAGGTAGGTTTATAAGTTTATCAATGAGTTGTCATGTTTAAATATGAGGATGAAACAAAATATCAACATCTTAAAGAAACCTTTGCCTAAACTTTAAACTGATTGCAAGTAGTGCATGCTTCTAAAAAATCTTTAGCATTACCATGAATGTATTTAATAGTCATAAAGAGCATGAAGGAGTTATGCAAAAATTGTAAACTTACCCTAGAAATGTGTATCTCCTTCTATGGCATGATATTAATGTAAATTAAATTCCAAGGCCCTAAATGGGCATTTGCATATATATTTCCAAGTCAAACATGCAATAGGCATGTTAGGCATGGAAAGTCAACTTGATTTATATTCTTTATAGCATGTATGAAAGAGGATATGGGTGAGTGAAGGATGTTAAGGTAGGAGTTTACCAAGAATATAGTAGCCTTGAAGGATAAATTCCATCATCCAAAAACCTCCCAAAGAACAAAAATAAAAAATATTAAGGACTCCTCTCCCACCACAATGCCAAGCTTCCTTGAATATCTTCATGGATTAGACCTGATGCATCAGAGAGAGCTTAATGACACCATTTTCCCTTCATATTTATCTTTCATAGGTTAGATTAATTGACTAACAACATTATTCATGAGGTATTATAGTGTTCTCTTCCTCTCTCATCTCCATTTATTTTAATATTTTTTGGTTCATTTTTATTTAATAAAATAACTACTAAAAATAAAAATTATATAGGATAACAAGGAATACCTATGATGGAGGTTGTCTAATGTTGATATAGTGAAGTGGGAACTAATTTTTTGATAGTAATGAATACCTAAACATATGATACAACTAGGACTAGATTGAATAATAAGATAGGCAAGTGGGTTGCCTAGTACTAGACCAGTTTTGAGAAGCAAAGAGCTTCCTCAGATGGATGTCAACCCACTTTCTTCAATTACTATGATAATAAAATGACATAATTAAAGATGGTAAGATGATAAATATATAAATTTATGAGGTAAAATATATGTATTCAAATATAAGATACCATGATTTAAAAAGAAAACAATATTATTAGATACAATACTTGATTTTCTTACCTAGTATTCTACTAAATTTGATTCAGATTTCAGACAAAGTAGGCTGCATAGTGATCGATGTCAATTCCTTCAAGATCACTGTTGATTATCTGAATCAACATAGATCCCAATTAAGATTGATTTTTATTATAATACAAAGTTAAGATGTTGAAATATATAGCTAAAGGATATGTTTAAAAGGATCTAAGGAGGCCTAGGAATTTAGATAAAACTAAACATGAATAAATTATAGAATAGAAAGAGAAGATTATGAATAAAACCAAATAAATTTACCTTAAAATTTCTTCACTTCAATGGATACATATATTGGTTTTTTGGTCTTATTGAAGAATGTCTAATGCTGATTACTATAAGAAGGCCTACTATCAGTGAGTTGAGTAACATCTGGCAACCTATCTAGGAGAATTTCTATATAACTCTAGTGTAAAGTTGTTATCCTTTATAAATACTAATGTGAAGTATTTTATAATTGATTTCGATCCAAAATGGATTGATGCTGATCATGGGAGGATCGATAATGATTCTACCCTTTTTAGCTATATTTTGCTTGGTTATTTTTAATCATATGTTAAGCTAAGTAAATAAGTTTATTTCTTTTTACATGTGTTTTTATTATGAGGGAGGTTATTAAATATATGTATTTACTTGGTTAAAAGGGATTTGGCTTAGACATTTTAGGATAATGGGTATTTAAGAGATGTAAGATGGTAATTAGTAAAAGTAATTACCATGGGTGAGTCAGGTAATATATACATAAAATAAACATTTAAGTATAAGTTCACACACACACACACACACACACACACACACACACACACACACACACACACACACACACACACACACACACACACACACACACACACACACACACACACACACACACATATATATATGTATGTATGTATATATATATTCATCCTTAAACTTTAAGTTATATTTTGTGTATATAATTTTATGATTTTTGAGAGGGGTTTCATAACTTTATGAGTTACAATGCAAATTATAGGTTTTGTAGGATTATACCACATTTCAAACTTAACCTATTTCAATATTTTAGGATATTAGACTTAGCCTATTTTAGGATTTTAGGATACTAGACTCAACCATAATGAACATGTCATAAGAGAATTATGGTGCATAATACTAGTGTCAACACCATTTTATTATATATATGACTAAAAATGATTGTTTTAGCATCCCTCCTCTTGGGTATGATAAAACTCTACTCTTTGTGAGACTTCTAATGCTATCTTGACTTGAATCTAATAAAGATTTATGTTTACCTCTTCTACATTGTAAATATTATTAAGTATTGTGTAAATTTAAACTATTGATATTAATTTATGGAGGTTTCTTCCCTTGTGTTGTTTTCCTATCATCTCTTACACCTTTATTTACATGTTATATGTTGTGTATACCCTTACCTTCATGTAAATTACTGATGTAAAGGTTAATAAGGTTTTGGGTTAGGTAGAATTCATGTGGTTTTACATCAATATTGAGGATTTATTTTGTTGTTTTTAGTAAGTAGGGGAGATCTATAAAAAAAATTGTATCACCTTCCATTTTTCATGAGCAAATCATAGTTTTAACTATAAATGGGTCCTTTTAATGATGTTTTATGATTTTTATTTATTTTAAATTATGTGCACTTAGTTTAGGAAGGAATTTAGCCTTATTTATAGTTTCATTTAATGTAACCAAGGTCCCACACCTTAGGGATGGTCCCTTTGATTTACTAGGTTAGCTAATTGAATAAACAAGTGCAAGATCTAAGTGAAAACAATTTTTAGAAGCTCTTCTCCACTTAGATTTGAGAGCTAAAAAGCATTAGATAGCTTAAAACTAGTTATGACATAGGTTCCACTCCTTATGACATTAAAATGTATGTGTTTCCCATTATTTTTTCTATCTTTATCCCATTTAAATACTATATCTCCTTATTTTAAACACCTATAATCAACCTTCCTATCAAATTTACTATTCATTTGACCTTTATGAAACTCCATGGTATACATTTCATGGTTCCTATTTTCATCTAACTCTATGAACCCTTCTAGTATCACTTCCATATCATCATTTTCCATCAAATATAGATATTGATTGAGCTCAAGATCTTGCAATTCAAGTGATAAATGCATAAAATAGTAGGAATAATTGATTTATATTTTATTGATCCATGAAGATGAAATATCTTTAAGGATTCTTAAATAAAATCCCTTTGAGAAGGAATAAAAAGAGCCTCCTACATGGTTATGTTCATATTTTTTCCTCTTCATTTTTTATATTGTGCTGAAAATAATTTGTCCACTTTTTGACTAAAATTTTGGAAAAATAGCATCTTCTCCTTGATGCTAGCTAATTTGAGGCCGAGTTCTGCTTTGAATAGCTTTATTTTCTTATACTTGAAACTCCCCAATAGTTCATTTCTCCTTGGTAGATTCATGAGGAAATTGGGAGGTGGAATATTGTCCAGCTAGAGGAGATGTGTCTCCTTCCATTACTCTTTTCTTATACCTTATGTTATAAACAATTAGTTTGTTTCCCTTGTTTACAACTTCATTTTTATTCATACCGTAGAAGAAATTTTATTCACAATTCAAGAGGGTAGACTCACCTTATAATTTTTCTTGTTTAAGCACTTATTCTCCTTATGAAGTTGGCTCACTTGATTACCCTTGATAAAGTCACACACATTAGACAACCAATTCCTAGTTGATCACTCCATTTGGATGTGTGGTTTAATTACAAGGATAATTGCATGGATAACACTACTCATAATGATGAACCATCTTATTTTGTATAGGTAGAATGTATTTTGAAGTATTGGTAAGGTATGCACATAATTTAAAAAAGTATATTTTATTGGCCTTTGTAGGAGATATGAATCAATACTTGCTTGGATCTATGAATACCTTAAAGGTTTTGTTTTTGACCTAGGATGATTGAAAAAGTGTTTCCTATCTCATTTAATGGGATACACCTCAAAACATATTGTTGAGGTCATTTTAAAAACATGTACATGGTAGGATAGTTGTTTTTATCCCTTCAAGTGTTGTTGCACATTGTTTCTTGAGTAGTGTACTTACTCATAATTCTTATAAGTGTTATTGCAAAATTATTATTGCTCTTTGTTTCTTTATTGTGTGTGTTGAAGGCAATGTTTAATTCACTCAAAGTTTGGTCCAACATGTTATAGTAATGATTGCATTTTAAGAATGAATTATAATAATGCTTATGTCACTCTTATGCCCAATGAATGCCAAAATCTACTAGATCCATACTTAGAAGGTAAGTAGCCCATATAAGTTTCTAGAATGTCAACTATTCTAGTCACCTTGATATCTTAGCACATGATGTACATGGGGTAGATAATTTTTATACCAAAATAAGTTGAGTATAGTCTTTAAATCATTGTCAAGAGGATTACATTAGCCTAGTAATGGGTATGTTAAATTAATTGGGGCTTCTTTGACATTTTTGTTTCATTAGATGAGGTTTAACCATTATTTTATAAGGTCACAAGTTGGCATTAGTCCTATAAGAGACTTATTAGAGTTTTTTTAATGTAAAAGTGTATCAAAAGTCTTGTATAATGTCTTGTTAACCTTTTTAGGTCCCATTTTCATGTTTAAAGGTAGTTATACTTATTATCAATGCAAAATCTCATTATAAGGCCTAATAGGTCAGTCCTAATTGGACTAATGAAAATATATTTGATAATTAGAAATATTAAATCTTTTTTAAGGGTTAAATGCATCAAAATAGTCCTAAATTCAATCATTAGTGTCATTTTATCCTTGCAAAGTCCTCTTCAATTGTTATTCAATGTGAAATATAGCCAAAAAAAGCATGCATGATATCATGAAAGGGTCAAAGGTATTTTGTCACTAATTAAAGTCATTTTAGAGGAGTGAAACACTATATAAGGTTTGATAAAATCATTTTGAGGTTTTAGATCCTTTATAAAACCTTTAAATAAATATATGTGGTCTATATGTGAATTTGACTAAGTGTTTCCCTCTTCTTTCTCTTTCCTTGAGGATTGTTTTAAATTTTATAATGTGGAAGGAATGCATTCAAATCATGACCAAGTTGTTACCTATCTTAAAGCTTATTCAAGGTAGCCTTAATTATTTCAAGACATTAAAGACACATTTGTAGGGTTTGTAATGTTTTTAATGGATGAAACATCATAATTTCAAGGTTTTTGTATGATTAATGGACATATTATTATAACCAAATCAATAGATACATGGTCCCCATCATATTCTAAAAAACCCCTCAAGGCTATGAGCTTCAAAACACAAGTTTTTAGGCCATTATTCAAAATCCAAGGATAAATAAACATAAATATGATGTTTTATCCAAATATATAATGTAGGTCTCCAAGTGACTTGAGGTTTTCAATAGGATTTGAGTTTTTGAAAAAATCCTTAAAGCAATATTTTTACGTGCATACAGGGTTTTCCATGAAAAAGATGAGTTTGTAGGTCTTTGAAGGGTTTGTAGGAAATTTGTAGAAAAAAAAATAAAAGAGGATAAGGTCTTATTTAATGTGTCTCATACATGTTCTATAGGTATTCATTAAACAAAACCTTATGTTTGTATGATAAAATAACACAGGTTGTAGGTTTATAATGCATTTACAAGGCCTTCTAGAGGATCCCAAAATTTAAAAAAAAGACATTGTATAATGGTATGGATATAATATGATATAAATTTATTACTCTTAAGTAGATAAAATCAAGCTAAAACCATAAGGTATATCCAAAAAATTATGTATGGAGGTTTTTTTACAAGAAACCAAGCTCCTCCATGATGTCCAATCTTCATTATTCTAATGCATGGATCAAAAAAAGTCCTAGGGAGTTTTAATATGGATTTAAGGATGATAAAAATTATGATAGTATCAAGGAAGAAAAAATAAACACATTATTTCCCCAAGAAGATGGTAGGTAGGTTCAAAACCCTATAACCCATGTTTCCACTTTTGAATAATTATCAATATTTGAGAATGTATCCAAATGATGTTGTATGCTTAAAAAAATTAAAAACATGATTTTACATATGTTACCAAGCCACCTAAATTTATGCCAATGAGAATGGAAATA
The DNA here is from genome assembly GCA_037957365.1 of Torreya grandis. NCBI lineage: Eukaryota > Viridiplantae > Streptophyta > Pinopsida > Cupressales > Taxaceae > Torreya > Torreya grandis. The sequence continues at coordinate 685,663 of JARHVA010006297.1, forward strand.
TTTATGAGGGTTACATGTAGGTAATGTCTATTTCAGGGTCTTACAATGGCATGATGCAAAAGATTATAAGTTTATTAATGATCTTATGAGAAAGGGAAATAATTTTTTTCAATTAAAATCTTGTCCAATCATAAAATAAGGAGTTAAATAATTTATCAAGTTTCAAAAGGCCAAAACAATCTATTTTAGGGTTCTAGTAGTGTTCTCATTATTTCTAATGCAAACCAAATCTAAACATCAATCCCAAAGAGACCTACAATATGGCCCCAAACATTTTGAAGTTGACATTTGTATATACTATTTATATAATAAATCAAAATACCTTCATGGATACCATATATGAAGTATGTTATGCATTTTTTAACTTGTTATAGGTTATAAGTCCTAGGATGGTTTTCCAAGAAAGAGCATAACTAAGTAAGCATTTATAAGATAGTCTATAAGGTTGAAAACATGTTCTAAACATGTTATTTATGGTAAATGAGGAGATATAAATATTTATAAAGTTTTTAATATATTCAAAAGCTTCTAAAAACATTTTTAAGGACTTATTAATGTCTATAAGAGGATACAAGCCATTTATGAGAGTTTCAACCTTACAAAGGCTCTTTAACAAGTTTATGGAGACTTAGGCAAGACATTAGAGCATGTTTTTAGGGGTGGAAAGGTCTAGAAATATTAGAAAAGTGTGAGAATGTAAGTTTTCAAGTGTTATTAAGGCTTTCATGATAGTTAAGAAGTCTCAAGATCAATAAGTTGTAGTTTTAAGATCAAGAAGCATGGGAGTTCTTTAAAGAAGGGTTTCCATGAGTGTTGCAGGCCTATAACAAGAATGCAATATTTTTTTATGCTAGTAAATATTATGTTAATACCTAAAACATATAAGATATGATAAAAATAAAGTTTAATCTCTTTTAGTGATTGGAACTTATAACAAACATGTGCAAACTTTATAAGGGTGAAATCCTTATTGAAGTGATTTAAATATTCTTAAATTGATTGACAAGATCAAAATTAGGACTAGATACTTCATAAATGATAATGAGATTCTCAAATATTTCTCAAATATTGTTAACCTTATAAATTTAAGTTCTTTTAAGTATCATGGTGAGGTTTTAAGCATGTTTCAATAGTAAAACTTGACTGTTGGTCTGTGATGATAGAATTACAACATGATAATGAGGCACCAAGACAATAATTGAGTTTTGAAGCCCTCGTAAGAGATAAATGTAGATTTTGTGACCTATAAGACTTAAAAACATGAATAATTCAAAGGTACATGTTTGTAAATGAGAGGGAAATTAGATTTTTTATATGGGAAGCCAAAGTCCAAGTTGAAAATATCCTCCATTAGGAAATGTAGTTGGTTCCATTGTATCTATATAATTAATAGGAAAGTTTCAAATATTCCTAAGTGCCTCCATGACTACACAAACTAGGATAAACTCTATAATTCATCTAAAAAACTTGTTATAGGTTTTTGAGTAGAGTATGAGGCAATATATGGTTTTCAAGCATGAAAAGAAAGGTTTATAATCTTCACAAGGAGTTTTCATGGGAAAATATGAAGATAAACTAAATTATCAACCTCTTAGATATACCTTAACCTAAAATTAAAATATTATTTTAAGTATTCCATGCTTATAGAACATGTTTATCACTACCATGAATGGATTTAATAGTCATAAGGACAATGAAGGCATTATAGAAACATTGAAAACTACACTTATAAATGTTTAACTCCTTTCATGGAGTGGTAGTCATGGCAAGTCAATACCAAATATATAAATGGGAATTTAAAATCCATTTCCATGTCAAGCATTCAACATTCATAAAATTCATGGAAAGTCAACTTGAATTAGATTCTTTCTAGCATGCATACATGAGGAGATGGGTGATTTAAGGATGTTAACACAAGTCCTTACCAAGAATATATAATCTTATAAGGAGCACATCGATCATCCAAAAACCTCCTAAATGTCAAAAATAATAAATATTAAGGCTTGCTCTCCCACCACTATGCCAACCTTGCTTGAATATCTTTATAGAGTAGGCCTAATGTGTTAGAGAGAGCTTAATAACCACATTTTCCCTTGTCTATTATCTTACATAAGATAGATAAGTATAGTAACAAAAACATTCATGAGGTCTTATAGTTATATATTCCTCTCTCTCATCTCAATTTTATTATATATAGGACTAAAAATGAGTTTTTCAACATCCCTCCTATTGGGCATGACAAAAGTCTACCTTTTTTTAGACTTGTAATAGTAGACTGAAACCTTGAATCTAATAAATATTGATGTTTTCCTATTTTACATTATAATTTTTATTAATTATTTTTTCAATTTAAATTATTGATATTCATTTTTGGAGGTTTATTCCCTTGTGTTTTTGTCCTATCATATCTTATACCCTCCTTTGCAAGTTGTATGTTGTGTAGACCTACCATCATGAAAATTACTTATGTAAAGGTTTAAAATGTTTTAGGCTAGGAAAAAGTTGTGATTTTTCAATCATTATTAAGGATTTATTGTTTTTTTGTAAGCAAGTGGGGGATATATATGAACTTTTGTGCATCACCTGTTTGTAATTTTAGTTTATCTTATTTCCTTTTTCATGAACAAATAATAGTTTTATCCATAAATAGGTCATTTTAGTGTAGTTTTAGTCCCACATATAATATTCAATCAAGTGAATTTAGTTTAGGAAGGAATCCAAGATTCTCTATAGGTTCACCCCAAGTATCCAAGGTCCCACGCCTTGGGGATGATCCCATTGTTTCAATGGATCAATTGATTGAATAAATGAGTGTAACATCCAAGTGATAATAGGTAATTTTAAACATGTACCCAAAATAATTTCATAATTATAACTAGATTTATCATAGAATTTTTATAATAATGGGGTGATAATGAACAAAATTTGTTCTCAGTTATCACAAAGGTTTTTTCTTAGAAATTTATTGTATATTACTTAGTTATAAAACATATATATGCCAAATATTACATTCATGGCATCTTCATGCCACATGGACACCTCATTACTCAATTATACACCATTTTCATAGCTATAATGAAAATATACATCATTATCCATGTTATATACAAGAGAATCATATCATATTATTTTTACACTATTTTTACAACATAAATTAATCTTATTCCATCTCTAATGGTTTATTCACCTTTGTGTACTAGTTTTTCTCTAGAAATGGTCTATTCAAATTTGTATAGAGATTTAAAAATAATATAATAATTTGGGTATGAAAATTTTGAGTTAATCACAACTTGATTTATTTTCACACTCTCTTATTAATGAATATTGGGGTATTTACCATCCAATCCAAGTTATATAACCAAATTAAATATATTGATGTAGTTTTTAAGCACACCATAGATAGTGAGGTAGCCTATAACATTTTAGGATATAAATAGAGGTAAAATCCACTCTAATGCATGAGTTTTAGGTATGGATCAAACAACTGAGTGGTGGAATAACAAACTAAGCATGAAGATTATCAATTGGGTGTGAGTGGATGAGTTAAACCTAAAAGAAACTAAACCCTATTTGAGTTGCATGGATGAAATTTATGTTAGAGAGGATAGATCATAAAAAATAATCTAAAAGCAAGAAAAGTAGCGTATAAAATAGGGTTATGTTATCTCAAGATGGATTACTTCTAGTCTAGTCTCTTTTTGGACAATTCTCTTATAACTAAATATTGAATCTAAAAACTATTGTTCACACACATACAAACACAATAAGGAGTCTAAGGAAAAATTATATAGTAAACTCTGAGATATCAACTAAATGTTTCTCCTATTTAGAGTATTTATTTCACACCCTTATTCAGAAGATTATAGTCTAGATATAAGAAGTATCTAAGGAATCTATTGCTCAATCTTAGAAGGTTATATCATGGGAAACACTTCTACATAGCAAAAGAAATGAAATATCTAACCTAGTTTTATAACATCAATGATGTATGCTAATCATCCAATATCTATTGTACATCTTATCTTAGCATACAACAATAATAATAGAAATGAATTCTATTTAACTTTTTTAAACTTTGAATTACTGAATAAACCAACCAAGAAAATAAACAAAACTAATTACATAGAATTGGAATAGAAAAACCTTAACATGGTTTCATGAAAATCAAAAGAAATTTTTTCCTATATTGATAAAATTTTCTAACCTCTCCTCCCTCCTTGAAAATTATAAGATTACAAATATAAATAAATTTATAGAGGGGTCACATCATCCTCCAAATCCATGTAAATCTATAAAATTACATTCTAATAAATAGAAAAAGGGTTCTAATTGATGTGAATTATACATATATAATTAATTCTAGTCAAAAGTATCTTGAAAATAAGATTCATTATTACAAAACAATGCAATGTGTGCATGTTTACAAAAGTCTTCAGTTGATTATTAGATGACTTGTTTATATTTGCCAAGATACATAAAAAATCAACCTATGAAAATTAAGGTTTACATGAAATTAGGATCTACATGGTTAAGCTTGTAGTAGTTAGAGAGAATGAAATTGATTATGAATTTGAATTGGGTGCTCTATCCATAACATATTTCTTTGATTCTAGGTCATGATAATGCTTATATCTGATGATATGCTACAATTTTTATCACATCCATATTTAAAAGAGATGGCCTATGCATTCTAGTGACTTACACCAATAATAATGAATTCTTATCCTTCATGGATATACACTCCACCTAAAAAAATTATACTTAAGTAACTTTCTTCCTAGAAAATCCAAGTTCCTATTCAATCTCTTTTAACCTACAACCTTGAAGTCTTTACTTAAAATTAATAGATTTTTTCTAGATTAATTAGTTAAAATTGGCCTTAATTATTAAATTACCTAATGGATCTTAGGTTGAGATATTTTTAGCTCATCAAAAAATTTAAATACATACTTTTCATACACTTCCATATTTGGAATCAAGGCTTGCACACTTGAAACCTAGTCTTAAGCTTCTTGTGTCTTAATGGACACCAAAGTGAGATCATTAGGTCCTTCAAGTGGTGTCATCAAATCCAAATGGATTAAATACTTATTTTTTGTGTAAAATACAAGGAAATTTAATTTATTCTCATCATATTTCAAATAATTGAATAATTTAGACATTTCAATAATTTGGGGAGACAATTCAAATCTCATTGAACTGATGGTGTTGAAGATATAAGATGATAGATGCATTATAGACATCACTTTTAATTTCCCTAAGAAAATATACAATATAATTTTGTTCTGATACTTACTCTATCTCTTGTTTTATATCTTACCTAGCTTTTTTAGTACACACATGGAGTTCCAACAAAGCCTCTATATTTTCTTAAAGATAAGGCTTAAAATCCTAATCATTTGGATACTCTCTGAGTCTCACATTCTTTATATTGGAAAAATATAAAACATAATTTTATTTCTCTAAAATAATATCCCTAAAATATTCATCTTCTTGACCCTATATATAGCTCCTATTGATTTATCAAAAATGGAGCTCACATAATGCAACTTTATAATAACTAAATTTGGTCTTTGTGTAGTTTAGGCTTCTAAGTCTAGTTCCCATTATGGAAACAAAAATTCTGTATTATCAACTAGATGAGTTTCTTAGGAGGAAGCCTAAAAACAAAAACCCATAAAATACTACATTATTGCTTCCATATGTAGTGGTTTTGACAAGGAATGGAAGATAACGTTGGATGAATCCACATTACTGAACTAGGGCATGGGATGCACTATATAACTAGCCTTATTCTCATAGGTATTTTTACATGAAAAAATGGAAGTGGCTTGAGTTATACTAGAATAAGGCATTGGAAAACCCAACTGAGTAAAAGACACATGATGTTGATCATTTTCAAGGCCCTTACAATTTTATTAAAATGAAATTTCTTGGTCTTAGAGATTGTGGGGAGAATAGTAAATGAAGTAGAAACATGAGAATTAGAAACAACATGGGGAATTTAAATAGTAGCAATTAAAAAATAGGAAATTAAGAAATAATAGGAACAAAAGTGATAAAAATAATAATAGGAACCAAATAAACCATAATAACTTAATAAATAATTAGAGTAGTGGCTATGATATCAATGTAATGACTTGATCCTATAGCCTCAACTGGTTATATAGAGTATTAAGACTTTATCCCTCTTTATTTATTAATCCTCATCCTTAGACTCACTTTTTATTGATGGTGCTCCCATATTTAAACTTATAAGGGACTCTAATGATGAAGAGGGTCATTGGGAGCTCTTACTTTTCTCTTGTAGAAATGTTTTGTATTTTCAATGAGAGGAGGAGTTTGTTTAATGGAGGAAGGTGAAATGTCGACACTTATATCAATATAAATTGAGGAAGCAATATAAAGACCTTTATCTTTGGATTTAAAATAATCAATGTAAATTAGTTCTTGTTTTCCTCCTAAATAACTTATAGTAGTAGGTATTTCCTCTACCTCTTGATCTCACTTAAAAATTGCCATTATAATTGGTGGTGGAGAATGGGATGGACCTACTTATAAAACATTGTAAGAATAAGGGATTATTCCATACCATACTCATTCTTAATAAATATCATCATAATTGGTGGTGGTCAGGTTCACTTTCCTTGGTCCAAGGGTTACAGGGGAGGCCAAGAGGTATAATAATCTATTGCAGCCCATCCACTTAGAGGTGGAAGCTTGGTATAAACCTATTTAATTATGATAGAGGGAACCCTTTGTATGATCCTTAAATGATCCTCCATTATCTAGACACTTGTGCCCTATATAAGACCTCAACATCATCCTTCATATTTAAGAAAATAAAATCATACTTGTATGGTTCTTGTTGGTAGGGAATGCCTAGGCTTGAGTTATGATTTTGAGTAAGGCCATGGGGATCTCAAACCATCTATGGAAAGGATAAAAATGAATAGAATTATTTTCTTTTACTTAATTATATTAGGTGTTTTTATTAGTGTAATACATCTATCCAGTCATTGAATAAGACCCATGGAACATGTCCTTATGTTTCTTCTTCATAATCCACCATAGATAATAATTTTTTAGTTAATTTTTTAGAGGCATATTTGGGGAGACACTAGGGGAAAACCTTATTCCCTACCACCATAATTATAATACAATCTGGTAATAACCAATTATCACCCATTGGCCATAATTTATACTTAATGTTTTATGATACTCAATCTAGGGGATCCTTTTGAATTACCCTCAAAATGTAGGGATAAACATTATCAACAATTCAAATATTATTCTTGATATATGAATACATGTGAAGGAAATAAAATAATTCATAAACATAGTTCTTGATACATTTTGGGCCTAGGTTCCAAAGTGATCAACTATAAACATAAACAATGGCCGCAACTCCATTTAATAGATAAAACATCATGTAAAAGTGGCTACCCATGGGTATTTTTTCCCATATTTAACATCTGATCTTGGAGTCTAACACTAATTTTCTCTCCTATGAAAAAACTTATCTCTTAGGTCATCAATAAATATGACAACAACACCCATTCTAGGTGGACAAAGTGGATGTCAGTGTAACCATATAATTTATTCAGTAGGGACATTATAATATGGGTTCCCATATGGAATTTTTTGAATATCATGGCTTCCTTGGATTTGAGGGTAATTTTTTCCCTAATAAAAATACATTTCCTTAAAGTATTTTTTATTGTGTTTGTCTTCTTTCATAATTCAAATCTATTTCCATAAGATATTGGTATCTCTAGAAAATAACCCTAAAGTAGTATTTGATAATATTCTTATCGTTCATGTGGTGAAAAAAACCACCAGTCACCTTCCCTATGAATACATGTCCCAAAGTAGGTTTATGCAGGGCATCACTTCGGGCTTGGCTACCACAAATTGTATTTGTTGGCACATTATTAGTAATAAGTAAACTAAAATATTCCTTTTCTCAAATGTTATATTTTCCTTATGTGAATGGGTGTCTACATTCTCTATTTTATCTGATAGATATGTGTAATTAGTAAATTTATCATTTAACATTATTGTATCAAAGATAAGGTATTTATATTCTATAGATTCCTTAATAGAGAATTTTGAATGTGGAAATACTCCCATAAATACATTATAGGAGGAATCCATTATTTATTTGTTTCACTCATGTAATTATAATTTTCAATTCAATTTTTTCTCTATTACTATAAGTAATTCACAATTGAATATAGATATCTAGGGATTAAAATTCACTTGATTTTCTAGTAATTAATATCCTTGATTTGTCTTTAGAGTTTACTCGTATAGATTTGAGTATAAGAATTTAATCTTAGTTCATGTGTAATTAATTATCTAATATCTCCAAGTTTGTTTTAATCATTTAATTTGAAATTTATAACTTAATTTGGCATGTATGCCACATAGAATTTATATATTCTTGGAGGAATTCCACAGTATTACCTTGTACAAGTTTCAACCTATCGCTAACTCTATGAAAAATTAGTTATGCCATGTGGTGTGCCTTTGGAAGATGGGTGTTGAAATTTTTGTTGAAACTAGGCTATCAAATTTTGTGAGACCTCAGATACACAAAATATGAAGATGAAAGTTTTTAAGAATAAATATCATGGATAAAATATATGAACAAAAGTAATGAATACCTATAAGCTCAGATATGTTGAAGATAAAAGTTCTGACAAACAAATTTCTCGATGCACAAAAGTTATGATGGACACAAGTTTTTAACAAAAGTTACAATGAACATAAGTTATAAAAACCACTTCTCATGAAGAAAAAATATGTGAAGAAGTAAAATTTTAAAGTATGCAACTTGAAAAAACTAAGAATTCCTATGAACAAAATTTCTAAAGATGAACTTCATGAAGAGAAAAATATGCAAAGTCCAAAACATAATATTTTAGTTATGTAATTCATGTGCATATTCAAAAAACATACAGATAAATAAATATTTAAATCTATTAATATGTCATTCCAAACTATTCACATAGTGAAAACATGGGTATTGGGAGGATGCACGTTGAATTTATATTAAACAACATAATTAACAAAAATCATCTATGTAATGAATTAGAAAATTTAAACCTTTGAGCCTAGATAGGTGCACATATGAATACCAATGAAAAAATATTTTCAAAACAAACATAGGAATTAATATTATACTGGGTCCTTATTTAAAAAATGATAATGGGGTGTGTTGAGTACAAAAAATGGTGACTCACAGGAGGAATACTCTTGAGTATTTAAGAAACTAAATTTTTTGGTTAAAAACCACAAATCAAACATGAATCACACCAAAAAATAATAATTAAGACAAAAACATGAAATAGACTCACAATAATTCATGCAACATACTAGCCTTATATATACTTTGCATTTGTGTTTGATGAAGAGATTTTATCTTACCCTTGTTTTGAGTATTTTAGGAGAGACTTAAAATAAATTGTAGGTTTCATTATAGTTTCTTTGGAGCATATTAAAAATATAAAATCTAAAGCATTGATCTACTACCATATGGGTAACCATAGACCCAATAGAGATAGTTTTGGTCCCTCCCCCATTCTCCCTTCATAAACTTGCATGATGTGTGATACATTGATCATATTTCATGATGTGAATCTTTGATCACCTTTAAATTTTATTTTGGCTTATTGATCACTCTTTAGGATGAATTGGTTCTCCTTTTTTTAAGAATATGATTGTAAAAAGGAGGTTAGGATCCAATATGAGCTAGTATATATGTAAAATGGATTGACCATAATGTCCCTGCTAGCTATATATCCATATCAATGGTTATTACCTTAGATAAGTATTAAAAAGAAAAATGTATTTGATCCAAGGAAATGAGAAAATTTTCTAAATTTATATGAAGTAATGAGAGAGACATTTACATACCTAATCAAAGTATTCAATTCTGATACAACCATTTTTAATTTTTAATTTCATACTTGATTTATAAAAAGTCTCATACACAAGGGTATAAAACCTGCAAAAAACTAGTTTGTGTTCTTTGTTTTATGTTTTTCCCACACTTGTTATTTCTTTTGGAACCTTCCTCATGGATTGAAAATATAAATTTAATCATGAATGATAGTTTAGTGAATTAGATATTAGCTTGGTCACTCTATAATAATTAAATCTGATTGTCACAAAATAAAGACACCTATTATAGACAATAGGGAAGTAAACTATTGGAAATGAATCTATTAAAAATAGGAAAGGATAATATAAAAAGCATAAAACTACCCTAGTGAATTTAAAAAAATAGAAAATGAGAAACCTAGATATGGAAGTAGTAAATTTAACCTACTCCTACCTCTACCATAACAATTTTTGTTTCTCAAGGACATATCCAAATGGTACAACCATGAAGTAGTGCTTCAAAAACTACCCATTGATTAGATATGTCAATTAATTACCTTATAGGTCCCTTAAATATAAATCATTGTTACCCAATATATCTAGTATCTGATAAGGTCTTATCCATAAGGTGGTAAACATGTCATGTTGTCATTTATTTTCATGGTCTTTGTCCCATAGAAGCACCAAACTAGATATTTTGAATGCCTTAAACATTTCTCTTCTATTGATTAAAATTTTGACCAAGCCTTGATGTTTAATAAAATTATGGAAGCATGTAGTCCTCAAATCCTTAATTTTTATTATATCCAGTAATTAGGACTCCACTTTATCACTTTGTTCCATGTACTCATGCATGAATTGATATGTTGAAAATTTTAGCATAATTAGGAATATTGACTATCTTCCATATACTAGTAGGTAATGTGAGGATTTGAGGGCCTACTTGTATCTTACCCAATCTACCCATAACACATATTCAACATATGATGCCACTATTTGGGTTTATCTACATCTAACTTTTTTATGGTATCAATTAAGTCCTTATTTATTGAATCATACAATCTATTTCCCTATGGGTAATGAATGGAATATGATCTGATGGTGATTTAGTAATCATGGGCCCATTTGGTGAACTCAAATAATTGGAAGGCTACCCCATTATCAGATTCTAAATAAATTTTGGTACCAAACTAGTCATGGTTTCCTCAATAAATTTGATTATATTTTGTGCTCTATAATGTTTTTTATCCACTACTTTAGTCCATTTAGTGTAGTAACTTTTGGTTGTGAGAATAAATTTATGGCTAGATGAATAACTCAAGTTGATTGCACTAATGAAATCCAAGCCCCTCTAATAAAATGGTCTTCTTTCAACTATAGGTTATAATGGAATTAATTTATGTATTTCCCTCTTTTCCAAGACCTAAAATTCATGGTATGTTATAACATAAGTGAAAGAGTCCTTTAATAGTATTGGTTAATATTAGCTCATTCTGAGAATCTTATGTGTTGTGGTGTTTATAGATGGATGACCACTACCTATCTTCTAGTTTAGGTTCTCTAGGATTTATTGAGCTTCTTCTTGGGATACGCATCTCAAGTAGATACCTTTAGAAATTATTCTATAGAGAATCCATTTTATCATCATGTAATGAGAAGTTATGAGCTTCAAGTCTCTTTTTTTTTCTCTACTAATTTTTGTGGGACACATACCTACAAGTAAATACTTAATGACATCTGTATACTAATGTCCTTTATATAAATAGGTCTTATAGACCTCCTTAATGGTGATGTCTATGTCAAAATCAATCATAAAATAAATGATACCTTATCCTCTAAAATTTTGGTAGGATTGATATCTATTCCAAACTCATGTAATTTTTACATCCATTCAACTTTATTCTCTTTGAATTCATTATGTCCCAAAGTGATATTTATAGTAGGGTCTCACATAATAAAGATAATCTTATTCATTAAGATGTAATGCCATAATTTACATACCACTATAACAAGTGCAAATATTTAATTATCTATAATGGAGTACATGACCTTTAATTACATTAAATTCATGATGATAAATGCAATAGGATGCTCACTTTCATCCTTCTTCTAGGTAAGCACAACAATGATTGCATGTTCTAAAATAAATGAATGTAATAAAAAAATTGTATTAAAGTATGAGCTTATTAACACTAGGCCAAAAGATATGGCATCCTTAATATCCTGAATATACTTTCAATCCTCCCATACCCATTATAATTTGGTGTATTTCTTAAGTACTGTACTAAAAGCCTACTAATTTCTAAAAAACCTGATAAAAACTTCCTCACAAAATTTATCTTTATGAAAAAGCACTTGAATGATTTTTCTAATTGGGAATGTAATCTTGGAAATCCCTTAAAATCTACTTGGATAAATGGTTACCCATTTCTTTATTGGTTATGTGCCCCAATCATTTTTCCTCAGTAACACCAAATATTGATTCTAGATGGCCTACATGATCAATTATGTTCATTTATATATTAGTGAGTTTGTCCATGTAAATGATTATGCATTTACCTATCTTCCTTTGAAATGAAAGGTCCATGTCCTCATGAAAGGTATATCCTATGTTAATCAAGAAAAAGGCATCCTATTGTATGCATAAGTACCTCAGTTTGTGGTAAATGAAGAGTTTGTCCCATATTTGAATTCTACTAGCACTTGGTTATATCCTAAAAGGCATCCTATTGTATGCATAAGTACCTCTTAAAATATGATAATTTACATTGTTATTTATTTATGATCAGACTAATCACCATCTCTAAATATCCCTATATTATTAGATGTTTTAAATGTTTTTGAGATCAAATTGAATCCCCAAAATTAGTGCTTCATACTCTGACCTAATATTAGTGCATAGGAATTGTAAACTTTATGATGTTAGGTACTTCTTACCAAGTGGGTCAACCAATTTGATACCCATTCCTAATATTTTCTTAGATCTTGCACCATCAAAATAGAGAGACCATAATCGAGAAGATCCCTAGATTTCTAAATCTTATACCTCATACTTTTTAGTAAAGGTATAAATCCCATAATTAATACATTTATAACTTATTCATTTATATAATTGTATTATGTGATGTGATAATTCATTCTCAGCTCCTTATCAATTTGAATTTGATTTAGAATACCTATCCAATGCAATCACATGTGAGTGAGAGAATTTTGTTTTTACATATTTTCTTAGCATCTTTGACCAATAGCTACTTATTATTATTCAATATCCATCCAATATATCTACCACAAGTATGTATATATTCATCTACACACATGGCTTAGATGCAACTTGATTGTGTACATCATTCAGTTCTCCAACCATAGGCATAATTATTTTATCTAACTATGAAACCATCTTCTTGGATGGGCTTGGATTTAATCCAAGCTTTTGGAAAATATAAATTCGCAATACAATGTCTAAATATTCAAAATCAACTAAAAAATTATGTATATTATTACCAAATGCTTTTATAGTTAACAAGAAAAGAGGAAATTATGTATTACTCTTATATATATATATATCATTCATATGAGTAGTTTTTGGCTTCTCTACAATATACTTCTTTTTAATGGACCTCTATAGGAGCTCCTTTCATTTATTAGTACTAGCCAATTCATGAAGAGTGATGTTTGCTTTTATATTCTTCATGTTTTCAATGATTTTCTATCCCCCTTTGATCTATTCTTCCTTGTTTAAGGGATGGTGGATTATTATTAGGCTTCAAATTTGGGGGAATAGTTATATTATTTAGAAGAGTAGATGTAGTTAAGGGATAGTTGTTACTCAAATTATAATTGCTTCTTTGGAACTATTGAAAAGTGTGTACCTCATCCAAATTATCTTTTGACACATTGTCATCTTCACTTGGGAAAGGAAACTCATGAGTTTTAAATACCATAGCTATGCTTGAATAAATATTATCATGAGGGATATTTGGTGGATTATTCATTAAAATTTTCCTCACCATTTATTTCTACAATATTTTAAATGTTGCGCACAACTCAACACAATAATGCTCACCATGTTATGATATGTTGTGAACCCTACACTAATTAGGCAAGGTTTTCTTTACTATATTGATCTATAAAACATTATTATCTTATTATTGTTTCATATTATTTGTATACTTTTTTAAAGGCCTATTATATATTGTAAATCCAAAACATTGATTATTATTCTAACCATTTGTTGAGTTTAACTTGTTCCATTTCCCTAAAAATGGGTACCTTATAAAATTTATGATCATTTACCTTAGGAAATACATTTCCATTTATTCCTCATGGTATAAAAACCTTTGTATGATTGTAAAATCTTAAAATTCTTGTTGGTCCATAGAAAATATTAATGGGTATATTTTTAAAATGTTTCATTTATGTCTAGTTCATTGGTTTTCTAGTGATGTAATTTGTTTAAAAGTGCTCTTGCAAGGGTTTACAATTATAAAAACCAAGTTATGGTACCTAATACAAGATAAAAATTACTTAATTAAGGTTTCTACACCATAGGATTACTTTGGATATATCGAAAATCATAAATATGATACTATGACGTACCTTGATTTTATGTTTTGAATTAGGGTCCAAGTCAGATTCTATACTTAAAGTTTACAAATATAGACTTACCCCTTTTCTTTTATCAATAAATTTTCTAAATTTTTCATTTCTTCACCTTTATATAGAAACTTGATGCCAAATTAGCCTCAATTGACATGCAATAGTATTAGATGCATTGGTCATCTGACCATATAAAGTTCAAAACTTCATCGCATACATCTTAGCTCTTGTAGAATGGCTTATGACCCAATGATCCAATTTTAGAATGCCACTTGGCACTTAATCATAATTTTTTAAGTTAAATGATAAGTTATAAAACATATTTTGACCTAGTGATCCAATCATAGTACCCTACTTGACACACAATCATGTTTTTCTAATGATCTTACTCTTTTCTCAAGTCTCATGACCAAACAACCTAATGGGAATGTTCCACTTGTCATTCAATCACTGCATTCTAGCCTAAAAAGAAAACTAATCCAATCATAATAATCCACATGGCACTTGATTTCACCCTTCACACCCCCATAGGTAAGGTGCAATACTTAATCTCTCAATGCCTGTGAATATATGAAAATATGACACTTGGAAACTAGTCACTTAAAGCTTGGATAGTTGGATGCCATGTAAAGGCCACCTAGTAGTTGGAATACATAGGCTAATGACACATGTACCCCTTAATTCATGGTAATATCATGATCAAAATAAATTATAGAACACAGTGAAGATTGACCTAATCAATAGATGATAGGTGGTTAAGTATCACAATAGTCAGGTCCATCAAAAGTTTCATATAACAAAGTTGAAAAATAGTGTGAGCCAATAAGAGCTTCTCACTTGGAAATATAATAGAGGTCCTAAGGCCATGCCATCCTAAAAAATGGTTCAAGCCATACAAAAGTAAAAGGAAGATAAATCCAATCATAAGGTGACACTTGATAGAATATCATGCAACCCACCTAGATAGCCCAATATTGAAAATAAAAGGTTGGAGTGTATGAAAAGGAATTAAGTGTCAATCACGTGTCAAGTAAGACACCTAAAAATCACATATATCTCCACAAATATTTAACTATTGGCATGAATTAAATGCTGATGAGTCTCATTTCAATGGTTATAAAGATAAGAGAAAAGTCAAGCCTATAATAAAAGGCCATTTAGATAAGCTAAAAGTAGTGATTAGCTAATTTCCAAAACTAGATTTTCAAAGCCATTAGAAAAAAATTGAAGATCCACTTAGGCTTTAAGTCAAATAAAGTTATATATACTTTACATTTATGAATTTTATCTTTCAATTCAAAATTCTAAATAATCCAAAGTTTAAATCTTCTTATCTCAAGGCATTGCATTAACATTGAATTGTTATCTACTGAATAACTCCAAAGTATTATATGTTATTTTTATGGACTTATGTGTGTTAATTAGACATCAAGATAATCTATAATCTCATTAATAAAAAAATTTAAAAACCATGGCCACAACAAGAACATCCACAGCCACCAAGGCAGAGCAAGTTACATTCCTCTATTCATATGGGACAAATATCATCTTCTAAGACACTAATTTCAATTATGTTTCACTTGATACTAAAGATAAGAATTATAATTATCTATTCTACCATGTGGAAAAGACTAGAGATAGGGATAATGATGATGACTAAAACCCCAATGTTTTAGAATATAGGTTAGATATCTTGGCACTCAAATATATAGTGTTTCATAAGGATACATCTAATCCAGAGTCCCTCCCTTGTGTAGACTTAGTCTACCAAATGTTTCTCCAATCTAGGTGTGTAGATAATATGATTAAGTCCTTTAATTTGGTTAAATACATTTATTTCATATTCAGGATAAAATTTTAGGCTTATTATAATTTTCCCTAACCAAAGATTATCTCTAATGAAGAAGCTATCACCCAATGGATTAAAGCACATAACATCAGATAAGTTTTAAGGGACTAGGAAAAAAACAAAGGGAGTTTTGTTTTCAAATCAAAGATTAACCATATCCCCTTCACCTAATTCATGAAGGGGGTAAGAATGGTAATGGCTATGATGAACAAGCTACATGGGGCCAAGGACATAGGCCATGTAAATGAGAAGTGGGTTCCCCTTCTATCCATGATCATTGATGATGCCCAGACTCCACATTTGAGATAAATTATATCCTACAACTTAGCAACCCATATCAAGGATGTCATGGCCAACTAGGGAGATCAATTATATATTATTTATTACTTATTAGATGCCATTTATGCTACCTAAAAATTCCCCTAATTCACTAATTAGGATCCTAATGTATTCTCAAAGGTGATAATCTACAAGTACAAGTAGGATATGTGGGAAATTACTAAGAAATTATACCCAATTGTATAGAGGTCCATTAATGAGAGGCCCATGCCCAAGTTATCTAAATAAATTAGGATAATACTCACCACATTGGGAACATACTGGTATTATTTATACTACATGGTAATAAGGTTAATCAGAATCAAGATAGCCCTCTTTAGGTTTCCTACCATAGTATCATACAAGCTGGATGAATAAGAGATTTTCTTCTAGCTACTCAAAAGAGTAGATGGATTATGTAAAAATAAGGAAAGAGGATTTGTTCATCCTTAATTATCCAATATTAGCCAATTTAAAATTGAGAAGTATAACTCATTCATGGAGTTTACCAATTAAAGGTACACCTTTGGTTTATAAAATGATACCAATAGGTAATGGGACACTACAAGTTTAACATTCAATCACTGCATCAAACATAGGGCAGCCCTAAGCATTACATACCATCATAAACCTAAGTATGAATACATGTTATACCTCAATATAGGCAATTACATAAAGTTAAATAAGATATTTAAGGATATTAATATCAAATAAGTAAAAGGGAGAATGGATGATGTAGGGTTTTACCTAGTTTTTGAACATCAAGATACTCAGGTACAAGCATCAATATTTTCAGTCCATATGTTAGTGATAAGGAAGGAAGGTTGACTAACCCACAACTTAATCAAACAATAATGCAAGAATTATCTCCCATTTTAGATAAGGGAGTGGATGATATAGGAAATCATATTGGGTAGGATTCTAATTTAGTATCCCCATATATCATCATATCCCAAGTACAAACTAATACCTCAATAGATGTTGTAACTTTAGTAGAGGTAATAATTACATCTACACTAGCACAAATACCTTCAACATCAAGTTTGCCTCGACTTCATCCTATTAACAAAGGGGAACCCATTATAATAGGTCAATAACATGGTTTTTTACCTCCATATTTCTTATATAAACAACCCTTTAGTATTTTTGGTGATCCCCCAATTCTCGACCATGTGAACCTCTTACCACATCATCCCCACACTAGACCTTTCATTAGGCCTATGACCATGACATTGCTCATAGTCAACCCCTTCATCATATCATCCAATTTTATGGTCTTAGTAATGGCCAATTTTATTCCATTTATGTCTTGGTCTATGCCTACACTAGGTCCATAGTTGCTTAAGAAGAGGCCCACTTTTGTCATCCCCAAGTTACCCTATTCATAACTAGTGCCTCATCTAACACTAGTTCTTCTTCATCCTCAAGAGTCACACATCCTAATTCATCCACCAGCTTTGCATTAGTCTTATTCACATCCACCATTATTTCTTAGACATCTATTTACTATGGACTGACTCTAGCCTAACAATTGCCTCAATATACTAAACCTCCAAATAACCTCTCCATACAAATCATGTATAAAACAAATGCAACTAGCTAAATTAAAAAACTAGGATTTGGTCATAGTGGACCCTCCATAGGTCACATTGAAATTTAAAAATAAGGATGGGGAAATGAATAGGTTGAAAAAGAGGAAGTCACCCATCTATACCAAACAATTATATAGGAGTTAGAGGAGACTTGGTTTGAGCTAACTAAGAAGAAATAAGTTAGATCAGGTAAACAATAATAGTATGAGGGGGGACCCCCTATTATCTCTTTAAGTAACAATGGATGTGGACACTAAATTGATAAAAGGAGTAAAAAAAATAAAAATTGATCTAGAGAAACATCACAAAGCCACATTTCTAGAGGAAACCATAACATAGGTGGAATAGGTTGTCAGAGAAATGTTTGACACATTAAACACCTTGGATCAATATAATGTAAAGGGAGATGAAGTCTATAATAGGATCCTCAGTGTAGAGGCTTCATAGAGAAAATATGATAAAAATATAATCAACTTGGTGAATTTGATTAGGATGAGGAAGTTTGAGGACTTAAATTTGATCCCCTTAGAGGAATTGAGCATTGCTCAGTCCTATTTAATTAGTAGAAGGAAAGTTCTAAAATAATGGGTTGATGAAATGAGATCTTTGGGTCAATCTCTCACTTATTAAGGTGATATAGTCATAACTTTGATAAAATATGTTGATATCACACACCTTTCCAACAAAGATGGTTCTATTTTTAGCAAGGATGCCTACAGGGCCCAGCTACAAAATGTTATTGCAAAATTCATAAATTAGGCCATGGGTAGAGAAGTAACCAAAGGTCAGGAGATCATAGATTTGGTATCCTCTATAAATAAGAGGATAGATAATGTTATAGTAATTAATGAAGATGTATTACCTCTCCTAAGAATGCATGATGTAATGCAAGGGATTACAATCAAACTACTAAAGGAGCCTATCATCAATCTAAAATTGATTGACGATGACTACAATAGATGGTTTGAAGCATGGAGAGGGAAAATAAAAGTTTAGAAAAAAACAACTAATAATCCACAAAACATGACCATAGGAACCTCTACTTATTCAACCCCTCTTGGAATATCTTCTTATTTATCTAGCACTAGCACTCCTTTAACTACTATTGGTTCACACCATTTTATTCTATGCTTGGAGCTTCATCATGAACCACACAAGTAGGATCTCAACCTAGTACTTCAGGAATGATATATCCATCTCTTGTGCTTCCTCTTGATAAGAAACATTAAATAATATTATATTAATATTCCTAATTTTGAATAGGGAATATTATTTAGATTTAGGACATTAGGTACCTTGTCCACTAATAGGAGTCATATATTTGGTTCTCTTATAACTGTTTAGGAATTCAATGTCTTGTATATAGGCACCCCCACTTTATTGTACTTTAGAATAAAATGTGAGATTACTTCAATGAGAAAGAATAATTATTTTAATTTTCTCATTTTGTTCATATGTTCTTATTTATCAAAGCTTTGCTAATAATACATGATTTCATTTGTTCAATGGTTAAATATAATAATAGTATTTTGAATGCATCTTGCTAGTTTGTGCTTTATGCTATGCTAAAAAAGTTTGTCTAAGTATGGTGGGCTCCCTTATATCTTGTAAATGAATGTGTTTAAAGCAACTTGTTGTAGATAACCATTTCAAAGCATACTTTTTAGATATATGCATTATATTCACCCTATAATCCCCACTATATTTATGATATTATAAGTTTAGCACTAGGATATCATGAATGTTGGTTTTATTTTTAATATTCTCAAAATAAACTAAAGGAGATTTATTGGTATTTGTTTTTGTAAAGAAAACTTTCTTTTCTACTCTACCCTACTTTTTTAAACCTTTTTTTAAAATGAATCACTTTAGATTAATGATCATTATAAATATCCACTTTTTTTAAAAATTTTGGTCATAAATTGTCAAAGTACAAAAGCAATTTACATAACAAAAATACAAATAAATTTTAGATAGATTGTATCCCTACTAAGTTCCTGATGTCCCTACAGTTAGGGTCTACTTATAGACTAAAGGTGGTGGATACATAATCATCCAACATAACTAAATTAAGCCCTAAGGTTTTCTAGTACCTACATGATAAACTAATAAATATTATTCTATTAGTCACATTATATCATTGACACAAATATACATCAACAAGAGAAAACTTAACACTAGAAGGAGGGCCTTATTTTTTTGAGTAGAATTTGTAGTGTATTTTTATTGAAATATTACATAATGTCTTTAAATTAAAAAATATTAGGATAAGAAATTCATTTTATTTTCATCCTTTTAAATATATTTACAACATTTAAAACATCCATGTGACAAATGTTTATTCTAAAAGATACTTTAAATATTAGCTTAGAGTCTAAGGATATTCTAGCATTGCCCCTTTGATCTATTTAAATTTCATCCAAAGAGGTTTATGAGAGGATCTTCCTATAAAAATTAATAAAAATTTACAAATAACAATAATTAACAACATAAATTAAATGTAAAAGAGCACTTGAAAAGATTGAGTTGATTATAGACCACTTCAAGGGGGAAACCTCCTTTGAGCAAGGTCAATACAATAATTTTGTGGATACCTTCAATGGACTCAACACTTATATATGAATTCTAATCTAAGCAGCTAATAATTCCCATAAATGTGGGATAAAACAAAATGATCATGGGATGAATTACAAAACATATACATCCATATAAACTACTAAACTAACAAAGTAAAGAGAAGAGATATCATGGGTTCATAACATCCTCTCCCTCTTAGAAAAATCTTTATCCTCAAATATTTTGATGTGGGAATTGGTGTTGAATTTGAAGTAGTGGTTCCCATGTTGGATCATCTAATTGCATTTTGTGCCACTAAATTAAAACCTCAGTGATGGAATGGGAGAAAATCTGGCATGTGCACCTATCCAAGATTGCCTCTAACTCAACAAGAATGGATGTTTCATTATCAAGTTTAGGTAAAATAGTCTGCACTCTAGTTTTTCTGCCAAGAACTTTCTTTAGACAAGAGACATGAAATACAGGGTGAACCTAGGAAGAAGGTGGGAGCTCAAACTTATAATCAACTAACCTAATATTTTGAACAACTTTATAAGGCCCATAAAACTTGGGTGATACCTTATGATGCCCTTTGAGTTTTAGGAAGGATTATTTATATGGATGGAGGTGAAGAAAAACCAAATCACCAACCTAAAATGTGCACTCAAAATAGTGTTGATCTACTTATTAATTAAATTAATTTTTTGCCATATGAATATTTTATCATAGGGTACTAAGGATCTAATCTCAGGTTCATAGAATAGTGTCGATCACTTGAACTAATGAACTATTGGGGTTTTATAGAAAGAGCACTAATGGTGCTCAACCATAGACTACTTCATATCGAGTCATTTTTATTGAAGTGTGATAGGAGGTATTGTACCACCATTTGGTGAGAGGGAGCCACTTTTCACACTGATGTTTTTATTCTGAGGTGAATCAATAAAGGAAAGTTTCCAAGCAGTTGTTAGCAATTTCAGTCTAGCCATCCATTTGTTGATGATAACTAGAACTCATCTTGAACTGATTATTGATCTATCAAAATAGTTTTATCCAAAAATGGTTGGTGAAAGTTTTAGTATGATTTAAGACAATGGATGAAGGAATGCCATAAATAAGGAAAATTTGGTCCAAGAAAATTTGTTCAACTATGGAGGTAGTATAGGGGTGGTTGAGGGCACAAAAATTACTATATTTGGAGAGGTAATCAAACCCAACCAAGATCACCATTTTCCCTCTAGATTTAGGGAGCCCTTTAATGAAATCGATAGAAACATCTTTACAAATCCTAGTAGGGATGGGCAAGGATTTGAGAAACCTAAGGATGAATGTTGTTTCACCCTTGTTATGTTGGTAGGTATCACATTTAGCCACCATCTATTGAATTTTATTTTTCTTTCACTTATAAAATAATTTGTGTCATGCATGCTCATAAGTTTTGAGAAACCCTAAATTACCTATAGAGGGAGAAGCATGGAGTTCATAGAAAATAGTCTACAATAGATCTATGTTCTAGGGAACCACTAGATCACCGTTGTATCATAGAGAATCACCATCCCAAGAATAATATGGTATAGATGAGGGGTTACTAGCCAACTATTAAATGATTTGAGATGATGAGGATTCATTAACATACCCTTGTTGTATAGTTTCCAACTAATGCGGAATAGTCATGAAAATAGTTGAAAGGGAAGCTTGAAACACAAATGTGCAAGATAAAGTATAAACCATGATATTATCTTTACCCTTCTTGTAAGTTATCTCATAGTCATAACCCATGAGTTTGCTGACCCATTTATATTGTGATGGGGTAGAGACCCATTATCCTAGGAAATATTTTAGACTTTGGTGACTAGTTTTGATGTAAAAATGATTACCTAATAGGTATGGCCACCACTTCAACACTACATGTAAAATGGGCATCATTTCCTTCTCGTAAGTAGAGAGCACTAAATTATTACCATAAAGGGATTTATTGGTGAATGAAATGGGGAATCCTTATTGGAGGAGAATAGTACCTAATCCATTATTTCAATTATTACTCTCAATAGTGAAGGTCTTGGCAAAATTTGGCATAGTTAGAATAGGTGTAGTACACATAGCTTGTTTCAATACTTAAAATGCACACTCGACAACTTGTGTCCAAGTAAAAGCATATTTTTTCAACATAGCTATTAATGAAGCTAAAATTTTCTTGTAATCCTTGAAAAAATTGTGATAGTATCTAGTGATCCCCAAAAAACCCTGGACACTCTTGAGTGTCTAAGGAAGGGGCTAATTTGTCATAGTAGTTATTTTTTCTAGATCCACTTGAACCCTTTGGGTTAAAATAATATGCCAAAGATACTCTACTTCATCCTAGTCAAAAGTAAATTTGGACTATTTTTCATAAATATGATGGTTAGAGAGAAGTTCTAATGTGATCTCTAAATGTTGGATATGCTCAGACCATGTTTTACTATAGATGAGGATACCATTAAAGAAGACCAAAATGAATTTTCACAGTTAGGGCTAGAGTATTTTATTCATCAATGAATATAATTTTAAAGGATCATTAGTGAGGCCAAAGGGCATGACCAAGAACTCATAGTGGCCATCATGTGTGTGAAAATCTATCTTAGGGATATCATCCTCATGAATCTAGATCTAGTGATATCTAGAGTGGATATCTAATTTAGAAAAGAAAATGAGCACTATAAAACTCATCAAGAAGCTCATCAATAATAGGGGTCAAGAACTTACCCTTGATTGTGAGGTGATTAAGTGCATGGAATTAAATATAGAAACACCATGACCGATTTTTTTTAGAGAAAGAGAACTGGGGAAGAATATGGGTTAGTATTAGGGTGAATATTACCTTGTTGTAGTATGTATTGAATGAGCATCTTGATCTTGGTATATTTATGAAAGGGTAGAGATAAATATTGATGCTGGGAGGAAAAATTCTCATAAGGAGATAAATATGATGGTCCTCTAGCTGTGAAGGCATAAATCATATTGGTTTAGCAAAGACATGTGTATATAATTGTAGAATGGTTTGTAGGTCAGAAGGAGTAGTGGAGGCTGTTTATAGTTGCATTTGAATGGAATGGAGAAGAATAATGACACCATGTGAATTATTATTAATAATCATTTCCATATGATATTAACTTATGATAATGAGAGGTCTAGATTGCAATCCTTTTAATGTGTGTTTTTCCCATTAACTAAAAATTGCATCTCAAGTTCACCAAAATCCATAAGATGGGTCCAAGTGTGCATAACCATTGGGCTCCAAAAATAACATTACAACCACCTAAGAGTAAGGCAAAAATGTTGGAGAATAATTTATAATATCTAATAGAGATACACACATTATGATACTTCCCTTTACAAGGTAATGTGCCCCCATTAACAATCATGAATTCAAAGTTGGAGCAAGGATGGATAAAACAATTAGCCTATTTGGTGATTTGGGGGTCAATGAAGTAATGAGTGCTACCTAAATTATTGATTATTGTGAGAGGGACATTCTTAAATTAACCCCTAACCTATATGTTTTATGGGGTAGTGACTCTAGCTAAGGCATGGAGAGATATGTTTGGTTTATCTTCTTGAGAAACAAGTTCCGCAATTGACTAAGCTTCTTCTAGATCATCTGTTGTATCCTAAACATCTTCCCAATCTTCAAGTTCAGGTGGAGATTTCACATCCAATATTTAGATATTTTTTTTAAAACATCGATGTCCCTAAGTTAATGTATCATCATAGTTATAATAGAGTCCTTTTTCTCTATGAGATTACATCTCTGCTTTAGTTAAAGTCTTGATAGGAGTGGTACTTGAGGCTATCATTATTTGAGAGAGTTTTGAAGCTATATTTTTTAATGGAGAAAAATTAGATTCAAATCACTATTGAGCTACAATCTTGTTTTTTACCAACTTAGACAACCATAAGGCTTCCATCATTGTGTTGGGTGGAAACATTTTGACCTTAGATCGAATTGCATCCTTCAGTCCACTGACAAAGCAACTCATGAAGAATTCATCAGACACTCCCTTTATGTGATTAGCTAGATTTTCAAATTAGGTTTTATATTCTCTCACTATTCTTGTTTGGTGAAGTTTAGTGATCACTCCAATGAAGTCATCAAAAGTAGTAGGACCAAACCATTGAAAAATAAGAGTGCAAAAAATGGTCCATATGGGTTCATCATTAGCCTTGGTATACCAATATTACCATTGAAGGGATTCAAGTTTCAAGTGAAATAATGAAAGTGGAACCTTATTGGCATCAAAAGTATTATGAAAACTAAAACATTATTCTACCTGATAGATCCATCCAGTTGGATCTGTACCATTGAATCAAGGAAAATTAAGCTTCAACCCATGATAATTGTTGGAAGAAGAAAATGTAGTTTTTGAAGAAGACTCTAGATGTCATATGTTGTTCTTGGTGGTATGTTGAAAACTAAGGCTAAGACTTTTTTCATCAAGATCTTTGATGTGGGACTTGAGTGCAGTAATTTCATCCTCCATGTTTTTTTCTACTATTTGGGTTATGACCATGACCTAAACAATATATTTATTTTGAAATGGATAGGAAAACTAGACTTAAGACACATCTAGTAAGGAAGGTTTTGAATTTGGGTGAAACGGGAAGGGGTAAAGGGGATTTTAACAAAAAATTTACAGTTGAAGTATGATTGACAAAGACAAGGGTAATTTTAGGAGTTAAAATGAAAAAATTGGAAAATTGGTCAAAAAGAGACAAAGGATTAGAAAGAGATGATGAACATAGTGGACAAATTTGAGGCCAATGGAAAAAAATAGATGTTATGGAAAATACAAAAAAATGGAAAAATACAATTTATGAGAATTAGGTGTGGAATTGAAATTTAGGGAATGAAATTTCATGTATTTGGATAAAGTTTGTGGATAAATGAGGCTGTAGATGGAAAGATATTGAAAAGAATGAAAAATAATTTACTCAATTTGTTGGTTTTTTGTCTAATGATAAGTACTTTAGAACTCTACTGAGACTCTACAGATAGTTTTTAGATTCTAGGTTTTATCAAATATCTTCCTACAAGTCCTATAATAGTCTATGGATACTCTAATGATTGATTATTTTGAGTCTATTGGAAATACTCAAAAATTGATGGAAATGGACCCCAAGTTGCAATGGATACATAAGGTTTTTAAAAAATTCACTCTGGCCTCCAATGCCATCTAAGCAAGTACCACTCTCTATAAATTTCTTAGCCATAAATTTATCTCTTTGTGACAGCTCTTGGTTTCCCTTATGGATGGGAACTACTCAATCAAGAAGGGGTCATTGCCTATTTCACTGGTAGGTCCTCTCAATGGGCTAGCAACTTTGGGGTTCCTATGGTAGTCCTCATTATGAGTTTTAGGCGTTTACCAAAGAACTTCCCATAGTTATGCATTCAAGTTTTTACCCTAATCTAAAATAGATTATTGTGTTATAGGAAACTATTGAAATAAATTATGTAGTGTAATAGAGTTATTTCTAAAAAAGTATTATGAAAAAAAATAAAGTGAAGAGTTTATAGAAAAAATGGCCTTGAAAAGTGCTCTAATACCAGATGAGAGGATCCTCTTACAACAATTAATAAAAATTCACAAATAATAGGAATTAACAACATAAATTAAATCTAGAAGAGCACTTGAAAAGATTGAATTGATCACATGCAATTTCAAGGGGGAAACCTCATTTAAAGAAGCTCAATACAATAATTGTGTGTATGCCTTCAATGGCCTTAATACTTAATTATATATGAATTCTAATAGAATCAACTACTACTTCTCATGAATGTGGGATAAAACAAAATGCTCACATGATGACTTACAAAGCATATGCATCCATAGTAACTGCTGAACTAATAAAGTAAAGAGAAGAGATATCATGGGTTCATAATAGTTAAAGATATGCATGTCATTAAATTCTCTGAGTATATCAAGCTCTATTTCATCTATATTTGCAAATATCTACATGATTTGAACTAATAACTTTTGATATGTCATAAATAAGTGTAAATATTAGTGTCTAAGTGGGTTACTTTGTGAAAGATTGTTGAACCAAGGCTTGAGAGGTCTAATTTGGTTACATTTACATTACTTCAAGATATCATTTACAAAATTTCTCTCTGAGACCCTTTGGTAAGATTATTACACTAAAGGTTTCTTGAAATATCTTTCTTAACATCGATCTTTGTAGATTAAACTAAGTTTCTAGCAAAGTTTGTGTAGGTTTCAAAGCTTTAAAGGATCTAAATCAATTAATGTAAAATATGACCACTCTACTTAATTATGGAAATTTTTTTTGGGGGTTCCTTTATGTTAATTTGGTATATATTTACAATATTTATTAATATTTGATTAACCTTTGTAGTATTGTGAGTTTATAATAGAGATACTTTGCTAAGCATCTTGAAATTGCCTAGGATCCAAACCAAGTCTCATTTTAAAACTAGAATTCCCCTCAAATATTTAGAAACCAATCACAAATCTAGAGCTGATAAAGGGAGATGTAGGAGATATAAATCCCGCCCTACATCTCCAATAAGCTAACATGTGCATCCTCTATTTTACATTTGGACAATCATGGCATGGGTATGAGGATATTTTATAAATGTACCTAGCCCTATACATGATTTACCTAAGAACCTTAAAAAATTCATCCCTCTCTTCATTGCTTTTGGGGCTATAATCATTGAAGAAAAAATTAGTTATTTCAAAGTATATCTTAGCCTTCTAAACATCATCCATGAATATATAGCCTAAAAACTCTTCCCATTCATCTTTAGGGAAGCTACTTATGGTTGGTTCCTAAATTTACCAAAGGATTCCATTAAAGGATCAAACCAGCTCAATGATACCTTCATTTAACATTTTTTAAATGTCATTAGTCTTAGGATCACTTACCAATAATTAATTATCCTAAATCAAGATCTGAGTGAGCCCATAAAAAATTTTAATGCCAAATTTCAAAAGATGTATAACCTCACCACAACTCCCTACCAACCTACAAATGACTTATAAATAATAATATATTAAATTTCCCTTAACCCAATGACCAATGTTTTCTTATCTTCTGTCATGAACATCAATATGTTGCCACATGCATATGCATAGCCCATAAATATTGATGAGCAAAGGGCACACTACCTTTTCCATTCCAAACATCAACCCATTTACCTACACTAAATATATTCCCAAATGTCAACCAAAATATACTTGCATTAAATAGGATAATTGGTCTTAATCAATTTCCTTTAAGCCATGCAGCTCCTAGCCAACAACTAGGATTCTTCAATCATTCTAATGATGAGGTCTATCCCCTAAAAAATCATCAAGATCTGGTCCTTATTAAAAACTCTAACACCCAAAGGATTGTCCAAAACTTAATCTAGAAAAATCAACCTGACTCCTCAAAGGGATACTTGGAAGCAATTCAAATAATGATTCAAAAACTGGGTAGTGATTTTCAAAATTTTCAAAGGCAAATGGGAAATATGAGGGAAGGTTCCAATAGAAATTAAACATTTCAAAAATATAATAGACCTTTCAACTGATCTAATAATAATAGTAATAATAATGAACCTCAAGCCAATAAGATTCCTGACATAAATATCTATGAATTAGCCTTGCCTAATTGGTGCAGGGTCCATAACATGACTCTACATGGAGACTTAGACTACGTAGAATTTTGTAACACTTTAAAAAAGTTTTGAGGTGAGTTAGAAAGTTATGACATTTTCCTAGACAATGAACATAATATTAATAATTTGGGAAATAAAAGATCACTTAATGGTGGATTAAACTCCACTAAAATGGCCCTCATGGTCAAAACTTATGATTTTCCTAACCAAGAAGAGAATCAACCTAAAAATAATATGAATGAGATCCACACTTTCCAACAATGCTAGAAGAACAATATGCCTTGAGGAACAAAGAAAAAAAGGAACTTGTAACAACTTCCACACCACCAAACAAAGTTGGCACACCCACATCTCATAGAACCAACAATGATCCACTTACTCTAAATGGAAAATATACTTAGCTAACTATAGATTTGGCTACAAATAAATCCAAAGGTGGGTATAACATTATGGTATGAATAAAATAAAATCCAATATTAATTTGTATGAGCTTGCCCAAATCACTAAGTAATGTGATTTACTACTCAAATCATTAATGTAGAAATTAGCCAAAGGTAAATCCAAATATATGAACACAATTATGGTAATGTACCAAATTAAATTTTAGGTTCCTCCATTTGTGTTAACTATGATAATTTTTGAGAAGAACATACATAATTATTTGCTCAATTTTGGATCATCTACTCACATAATTCCCATAAGTATTTGTGAAAAGTTGGGACTAAATCCAATCAAGTCTAATAGAGTTGTTGTCTAGTTAGACAAGTCAAAGGTTAAGATGGTAGGAGAACTATTTAATGTCCATATGCAATTATCTCATGAACCCTATATTCAACAATTAATTGGCATCCAAGTCATAGATATCCTAGAATCATATGGGATGTTATTGAGTAGAGACTAGATAAAATACTTTAATGGATACATGTCCATAGACTGATTGCATATATGGTTTCCCTATATGGCATGCCTAATCATATCCAAAATGAGTGAGAGTCAAGGATGTTCATGATCATGGAGTATAACACCAAGAATGAAAATCTAAACTTTGAGTCTACTAACATAGGTGTGTATGATCTTGATACTACTAATTCAAGTGAAATTAACTTGATGACCAAGGATAAAGGATTTTAGATGATGTACTTTAAAAGTGAAAAATTTAATCAAGGATCATGGGTAGGTATTATTGTCTCCAAATCTTGCACCCTAGAAGAGGGCTATTCAGGCATCTTCTTAATTTGGGCATTGTTGGGAGATTTATAGGCTTGTGGGTGTGCTTATAAGTGGAAACTAACCTTTAGGTTGAAAGGGTTAGCTCCATGTACTAGATTTTTGTCCAATAAAACTACTGAATTGGGTTGTATGAATGAAAAGAGTCAAAAGTTTGCATAAATGAAATGGTTAGTTTAAAATGGTGATACACCAAGAATTAGTATCCACATGTATGGCCTATAATTATTCATAATATAATAGAATATAGTCTATACCTCAAGCTCTAGAATATTCCAACATAAGTACTTCATTGTAAAGACAAAGTTGAATGAGATTGATTAAGGTAAATGACTAAAAAAACAACTTGTATATTCCCAAAAAGGGTTACACATGCAAGGTCCCATATGAATAAAATGTACTCTACAAGAATTTTTAGATTGACTCTTTGCTCAAAAGATTGAAGGATAAAGGATAGAAGGATAAAAAATCAATTTTTATCACTCTATATCTCTTACATACCCTAGAAACTATCCATAACTTAAAAAGAGGATAGACTAATGTTTTTTTTTCTCAAAGGCAAGAAAATGGCAAGACAAAATATTAGGGATTCACCATACTATCTCTAGATGATAAAATAAGAGCCTAAGGGTCCTATTTACAGAAAAAGAGGGAGAGAAGAGAGAGCTCTTTGGCACCAAAGGAAGGAAATCAATTTTTTTGGAGGTCACCATCCTTGATTGTAATTGACCCTACCAAAGATGCTTATTTTGGCATTTTATTTGATCTATGTCACTATTTTGAATACCCTTTACTTTCCCCCTAAAGATGCTTCCTAATGGCTACCAACAAAAATGAGATACTTGGAGAAGGAACCAAAAATGGTCATTATCAATGGAGTCACATGTTATAAATCTCTTTCTCACCCAACCACTCCTTAGCTTGTCAATTTAAATAATGTCATGAAAAATTTGCTTTCATTCAGTTTGGCTTTGTCTTTACTTTCTAATTAGTCCTCAAGGAATGACTCAGATCATGGTTCTGAGTCATTGAAATATTTGGCATGGATTCTTGTGGATCATCCTCCATCTTTCTCTAACAAGTCATGTGGTAGCTTTTGATTTTCTTGATCATTCATCATGAACCATGTCTTTGGGCCAAGTTTGTTGAGCTAAGTAGCCTTGAAAGTCTAACTTAAACTTTTATATCCATTCAGGTTTCCATTGTTCTTGACATATGAAACTTCATCAGTGAAGTCTTTGACAAATCCCAATTTGTACTATAGACCCATTTAGGTTTTTTTAATGGGTTTACTTGTAAAACTTATAAGTCAAGCATGTTGGGAAACCTAATTTGCACTATCAAGGGTACTTTCTCTGTCAAGTTTTTTGATTGCTTCTACTTATAAAAGTTTATAATCAAAGCTCTTTTGAAAACTTGATTTTGCTTTGCTTAAGACTCTTTCAATTTTTTTGAGTCCTACTCCTTGCTTGCTCATTTGGGTTCTTTAATGCTCCTTATAAAAGTTATAAGTCAAGCCTTTGACAAATATTAATTTACACTACAAATTTGATTGTGTTTTCAATATGACATCACATCTTTCTTGAAGACTTTGTGTATGAACTTGATGTCTTGTGGTACATCACCAAGTTACACCCCAAGAACTAGTTCCTTTTATTAAATTTGACATCCTGTAGAACATCACCAATGTGAAGCCAATGGCTAGTTGGTCACCCTGAATTTGACATCCTACAACATGCCATGTCTTTGAACCCTAATGGATAGTTGGCTACATTAAAATTGATGTTATACGACATGTCATGGGAATCCATTTGGGTTGGGATTATTTTTTCAAGTCTTTGGTCATGGCAATTTTACTGAAGTAATTCCTTTGGATAATTTATCTAAAGGAATTACTTTAGGATTTTAGGATTTTTGGCTTTCTCAAAGGACAAGAACATGGTTCAAAAATCTCAAAGGAATTACCTGAAGGAATTCCTTAAATAATTTTTATTCAAGAAAAATACATGGGGAAATAGTTAGGTTCCTTTGGGAACTTTTCCCAAAAGACACTTGGGAAAGTGTCCTTCAATTGTTTTAAAAAAGATAATCAAGTAGGGGCATAAGTTCCCTTAAATTTTTTTTGAAGGGTATTTCTTAAGGAAATGTCCTTTGGAAATTTTTGAAGGGTAGGCTATGGACAAAGGGCCCTTCATGAAAAATCTCAAAGGGTAAGCTTGGAGAAAATGGTCAAAAGTGACCCTTTAGGAAAAATCTTGAAGGGTACTTGACAAAATGCCCCTTCAGATAAAATCCAAATGGGTATTTGTGAAATACCAAGGCATAAGTGCCCTTTGTAAAAAATCTAAAGGGACACTTGGGAAAAAAGTGCCTTTAAATTTTTTTTTAAAGGTCACTTGGATGAAAAGTTCCCTTCAGAAAAAATCTGAAGGGTCACTTGGAGGAAGAAACAAGGTGAAGTGACCTTTGGAATTTTTTTGAAGGGTTATTTAGACAAAAAGGGCCCTTTGGAAAAATTCTAAAGGGACACTTGTCGGGAAAACAAGGCAAGGAAAAGTGCCTTTAGAAAATTTTGAAGGGCACTTAGAAGGGAAGTGGCCCTTCAAAACGTTTTCAAAGGGCACTTCAGGGGAAAAAAAAAGAAAGGATATAGTAAAAAAATCAAAGGGAAAAAGAGCTTGAACCAAGAGAGGCTAAAGAGAAAAGACAAAAAATAAAGTGAATGACCAAACATAGAAAATGAGCAAGGGAGGAATGAAAGAACTAAAGGGAAAACACAAACTAGTCATGCAAAAATGGTCAACATTCTAGTGATTTTCAAGGGATACATGCCCGCTATGTCATAAGACTAGTCACCTAAATCCTTTCATTGGGCATGGAGTCATGCAAGGCAAACAAGAGTTAAAATAAAAATCCATGTCCAAACACACAAGTTGGAGAGACACATGCATAGTCAACAAAAGGAAAGAAAACACCTAAAAGGGAAACACTTGTGCTCCAAAGCACTTAGGGAAAATAACACAAATAGAGGAAACACACAAAAATAATGTATATACAAGACATGGCCAATAAAGGTCAAAATCAAGACTTTAAATGGATCCCATTCACTAGAATAGGTAGCTCTTCTCCATCCATATTGGATAGCTAAAAGTAGTTTCTTTACTTGCTCTTGTTGATGATGTAAGGACCACTCCACAAAGTATCAAACTTTGAATGCTTTCTTGGTTTTGCTTTATCTTCATCCCATTTGAAGACCAAGTCACCTTATTTGAACACTCTTTTCCTTGATCTTTTCTTAAAGGACTTTTTTGTGAGAACTTGATGATGTTCCAAAGCTTTGTGTGCATCATCCCTTGCCTCTTTCAACTTCATTAATTTTATCAATCTGAGCTTCATATAAGTGTTTTCAATCAATTCTACCTATTATGCAAGTTCCAAAGTAGGGAGTTCTTACGATATGGATAAACTAGCTTCTGTCCCATAGACAAGTACAAAAGGATAATTACCAATTGATTTTTTGGGAGTGATCCTATCTACCCATAAGGTTGTCTTTAACTTATTATGCCATGTTCTTTGGTTTGTTTCCATTATCCTCTTGATAATATTGATGAGGTTCTTGTTGGTACATTCATCCAATCCATTACCCTGAGGGTATTAGTTGGATGAAGTACTCAAATTAAAGCCACTCTTTGTTGCCTAATCAAAAGTCTTAACACTTATGAAAGCAAGTGCATTATCTAAGATGATGACATAAGGAGCTCTAAACCTTGTTACAATGCTATGATAGAACTCCAAGATTGAATTTTCATTTGCTTCCTTCAAAGAAACAACCTCTACTCATTGTGTGAAGTAGTCCATAGAAGTCAATATCCACTTGTGTCCATCACTGGATGGAGGATTGATCATGCCAATGAAGTCAAGGCCCCATTGCATGAAAGGCTAGTCCACTTGGATAGGATTCAATGGAAGAACAACAAGATTTTTTTTTCAACCAAAGAAAGCACATTGAGGATAAACTTTAGCCCAATAATAACAGTCCTTAAAAAGACTAGGCCAATAGTAAGCAACTCTCATTATGTTTTTAGCTGTTATTCTAGGAGAGAAGTGACCACCATTTTCACCATTATGGAACTTTTCTAGTAGCATATCAAATTGGTCATTGTTAATGCATCTTAGAAACACATTATTCACATCCTTATCAAAGATAATGCCATCTAAAATACAATAAATAATACCTTTCAGCCTAAAATACCTTCTTTGAGATTTATTCAAGCCATTGGGACACTCACCATTTTAAAGAAAACTAGTGATGTCTTGCATCTAACTTTTATATTGTATTTGATGAGTTGGTTGGTCTTAAACTTGATTTAACAAAGCTTCCTCTTTTGACTCTTGAAAGTCCGATGCAAAGTGCTCACACAAACCTTTTCCTCTTACCAAGCTAGTTACCTTGATGTCAATGTCATATTCCATCACTTTCATGATCCATCTAGTTCTCTTCTCATTAATATCCTTGGTTAAGAGAAACTCCTTAGTGCTAAGATGGGAAACCATAACATGAATCTTGTTGTTGGACACCATATGCCTAAACTTTTTCAATCCTCTAATTATGGTTAAATATTTCTTCTCAATAAAATAATATCTCATTTCATAGACCTTTAAGCCTTGGCTGAGGAAAGTAATTGGCTTCTCAACATCTTCATCATATTTTTGCATAAGCATAGCTAAGATTATGTCATGTTTATCAAAAGTATAAAGTATGAAATATTTAGCAAAATTTTAATTTAAGAGAGTGGGAGATGCTGCAATTTCTTTCTTGATTACTTCAAATATGCCTTTACCTTCCTTTGTCCAACCAAAAACTTGGTTTTTTTTTAGCATGGCTATGATAGGTTTTACCATAGTTGCAATGTTTGGGATAAACCTCCTTACAAAGTTTAGTTTTCTTAATAACCTTGTCATCCCTTTCTTGTGTTAAGCAAATACAAGCCTAAAATAGCTTCAATCCTTTTGGGCTCAATAGATAAGCCTTCTTTTGAAACAACATGACCAAAAATATTACCTTCATAGATAGCGAAGATGCACTTCTATGGATTGAGGGATATGTCATACTCTCTACACTTCTCAAAAACTTGCCTTATATGTCCCATATGATCAAAAACATCCTTTGAAAAAATTGTTATATCATCAAGGTAAATCAGCAAAACATTATTGATCAAACCTTTGAAATCCATGTCTATTGCCTTTTGAAATGTAGTTCCAACATTAGATAAACCAAATGTCATCTTCTTGTAGGCAAAGGTCCCCCACTTGGTGGTTAAGGTTGTCTTAAATTTATCATCTTCATTTAAAAATGCTTGATTATAACTTGAATAACCATCAAGAAGTGAGAAACATTGAGAACCTAAAACAACTTGAAGAATTTGCTCCATGGAATGTAGTAAATAATGATCCTTGAGAGATACTTTATTTAGATCATGAAAATCCACACAAAGTCTGATTTCTCCATTCTTATTTTGAACTAGCACAAGGTTGGCTACCTAAGTTGAGTGCCTTATATGAAAGATAATCCTAGACTCAATCAATTTGGTCAGCTCTATCTTCATGAGTTCTTCTACCTTGAGATTGATAGGTATTTGATTTTGTTTTATTGGTTTAGTTATATGCTCCAACTCAATGGTGTGATGAGATAGAATTGGATCAAATCCTTTCAATTCCTTTTACTCCATATCGAAGGTGTCATGAAACTCTTTGCATAATGTAATAAAAGATTGCCTTCCCAGCTGAGAACAAACCTTGCCAATCTTCAAAAGTTTATCCTTGAAAATCAGATTTCTCTCATAGTCCTCTTCTTTTGTTGACATGCTCATTATTTGGTTCTTATTTTTATCATACCCATTCAATACACTCTCCAAGTTAATAAACCCCTTGGGTATTTTATTTTTCTTTAGTTATATAATTTGCTCTTCATAATGATCATGCAACTTCCTTTCATTTCTTGAAGAGAAGCATGCCTCATTTTACAAGAAGTGTGCAATATGTTCATCACTTTGAAACACTTTCCATGAAACTTAATTATGTATAATGTAAGGTCTCAAAATGATATTGATATGGGATTGATCCTTCTCATGTTCAACATTATTATCTGAGTCAAACTGTCATCCTATTACAACCAATCTACCAACATGTTTGTTCAAGTCTCTTGATATGGGCTGAATGTTGAAGGCATCAAAATCTTCAAGTAGATCCCATACCCTATTCTTATAGGACTTGAGTAAGGGGTTATTGGTTGTAGCTTGAATTCTTACTTGATGAATGACTATCTCACTATATCCATAGCCTTTCAAAATCTTGATTCCTCTCTTTTTTACCCATTAGAGACCATGAACTAGGCCTTCATATTATGCCACGTTGTAAAGGAAGCTGAAGTGAAACCTACAAGAAGAGTAGTAATTATTCCTTGATGGAGAAACTAACATGATACTAGCTCCTCCACCTAATTTTTTCCTTGAAACATCAAAGAACATTTCCTACATGCCATCAAGTTTATGGTCCTCATTAGTGAGTGAAGGAATTGGAACGTTCTCTTCATGCATACAATAAAATCAAAAATAAGTCTTCTAACTGAACGTTTAAGGATTAAGGTCATGCATTTTATTGTAGTGCTTGTCAAGATAAAGATCAAAAATACCTTCAAGATGGGAAGATGTTTCACCCACCATGACTACTTCCTCTTCCTTACTGATTTGACATTATCTCCAAGTATGGATCAATGTGGAACTTTGCTAAAGGATAAGTATTTATAGTTACCTTGGTCCCATACCTTATGCTCAAAGATAGAAAATACCAATTATGAGAAAGGTATCCTCTTATCTTGGTTGTGAAGTTCCTTGACAAGCATATATCAAAGTGTGTTGGAAGGTCCACCACCACAATACCTTACATGATAGGGAAGCTTGGGTAGACATGTAAAAACACTTTTATAGCTTTGAGCAATCATACCATCTTCGTTGGAGTTCCATCTAGATGTAACATGCCTTTACTATGTGGCTCATAGGTCAAACCTAGCTTATCAGCCACTACTTTAGGCTTTATAGTAGTGTTTGCTCTACTATCCATAATACAATAGTCGACCAACTTATCTCACATAATGAGTGTGAGGTAGAAGGGTGGAGGATTTTTAACTTTAGTAGAAGGCTCCAAAAGATGATTTGGAGAATTTTTGAGAGCCAAACTATGATGTTTTGAAGATTGAGGAGTCACATGCATGCTTTATAATTGCTCTTGAAAAAGCTCCTTTTGACCAGGCATATGTAGAACCTCCCAAAGGGATATGCTTGTCTTAGTGATCTTCAATGAGTCCACAATATTTAGTGATGGAGAATTCAATTTATCTTGAATTTTGATGGGAATGAATGAGTTTATCCTATTATGATGCAATCTTGGTAGCCACATTTACATTATGATTTTGTTGAGGAACATGGCTTATAGAAGGTACAACACTTTGATTAACACTTTATGGCCTTGGAAAGGCATCAATTGGAGATATTAGTGGCTGTTAGACTTATTACAATTATATCTTCTTGGCCCTTGTATTGGATACAATTGACATGCCTTAAATCAACACAAAATCATCTTTTACTCAAAAATTCATTATTCCCACAATTGGGTTGTTGCCTTCTCCATGACTATCCCTTTAGCTAGGACATGCTTCTTCTACTATCATGTAAGGAGTAGCTTCCTATTGTGTAGTTAGAGTGTAGATGGTTCCTCCATCATCATCTATAAACTGACCTTGAGGCTACCCCAATTGGTCTACAAGATCTTCTCCTTACACTAAATTTGCATGAACTAGAACAATAGCCTTTACAAGAGGAGTACAATTTAGATTATATGCATTGGGTTGCCTGATTTGACCTTATTTATTTTATCCTCTCCCTTGATAATTATATTTGGATGGAGCTCTATATCCTTATTCAGGATAGTATTGTGCATTAGGAAGGATACATGCCTAATATTGAGCTTGCTTGAGCTAAGCTCTCAACAATCTGATTTCTTCATCCTTGTCCACAATGTTATCCACCTCTTTGGGAAAGGATCTTGGATTCACATTGGCATTGGGAACTTGTGACATGCTTGGAGCTTAAACTAAATTATCATATATTAAAGGCATGGAAACTCTTAGAGGAAGTCTTCCATCATGAATTAGGTTATTCTCAACCATATTTTCTAGCTCATATGCACCTAGAAGAATGAATATCCCCATTGATTGCAACATAATATCAACATCAATACCAATCCCTTTAAGATATGTTGCGAAGACAAAGATAGGAGGAGGTCTCATGATTGGTGGCAGCCTATACCATGTTCTTTGAAACTCTTACTGAAATCTCCCATGGATTTGTTTGGACATCTTCTTATTACATTTAGCTAATGTATTAGGGAAACATGATCACTCTTATTTTCAAATATTATCACCAATAGGTCTCCAAAGCCATCCCAAGTTATAATGCACCCCCCTTACAACTATTTATACCAGTCAAGTTATTTGCCTTTCAAATACATAGCAAGTAGCCTAATGGTTATGTTGTCCCTAGTAACATTACATAAATTATAGAAACTAGAGATGTCTCTAATATATTTAGATGGGGTAATAGGACCTTCCCATTGAAACTAGGAATATTTTTGGTAGAATTTGGAGGTATCGGGTCATATGTAAGAAGATCTATTAGGTTTTTGGTTATTAAAAGTAGAGAAGGGTTGACATCTATCCATCTCTCCTCTTTACCTTTGATCCTCTATTTCTTCCTCTTCTTCAACTTCTTCCTCTCTGTGAACTTTTTCAACCTCTTTGTCTTCCTCCCCAAAACCTCCTTACCAAGGATTTAATAGGTCTAGGGGTCATTTAGGGTATTTTTCTTTACGAAGAGCTTCAACTAAAGGGGCTTTGTCAAAAAATCTTGAGGACCTTGTGAGGACCATATAGGATAATGTATAAAACTTGGTCTAAAACTAGGGATTCACACCCTTTTAGAGTCACCAAATGTTGGGTTAGGGGGATTTCTACTACTTTAGGCCTATCAAGACTAGTATTCACCTTGACTTAGAAATAAAACTTGGTCCCACCAGGCATCCCAAAACTATTGTCTCCAAATCTTGTACCGTAGAAGAGGTTATTCAATCCTCCTCCAAATTTGGGCAATGTTGGGACATTTCCAAGCCTATGAGTGTGCGTATAAGTGGAAATGAACCTCTAAGTTGAAATGGATAGCTCCATTATTATTTTTTTATGTAATAAAACTACTGAGCCAAATTGTATGAATGAAAAGAGTTATAAGTTTGCATAAATTAAAATCCTAGTCTAAAATGGTGATACACCAAGACTTAGTATCCACATGTATGCCCTATACTTATGCACAATACATTAGAATATAGTCTATACCTCAACTTATAGAAGATTCCAACATAAGTATTTTAATGTAGAGACAAAATTGAATGAGATTAAACAAGGTAAATGATTGAAGTAATAACCTATATATTCTAGAAAAGGATTACACATGCAAGGTCTCATAAAAATAAAATGCACTCTACATGACCTTTTGGATTGACTCTTTGCTCAAAATCATGAATTACAAAGGACAAAAGGATAAAACATCACTTGTTGTCACTATGTATCTCTTGCATACCTAGGCAAATATATATAACTTAAAAAGGGGAGAGACTAATGTTTATTTACTCAAAGGCAAGAAAATAACAATAAAAAAATACTAGGGATTCACTATACTATCTTTGGATGATAAAATAAGAGCATAAGGGTCCTATTTATATAAAAAAAGGGAGAGAAGAGAGATCTCTTTGGTACCAAAGGAAGGAAATTGATTCTATTAGAGGTCATCATCCTTGCTTACAACTGACCCTACCAAGGATGATTATTTTGGCATTCTATTTGATCTGTGTCACTCTTTTGAATGCCATTTGCTTGACCCCTAAAGATGCTTCCCAATGACTACCAAAAAAAATGAGATAGTTGGGTAAGGTGTCAAAAATGGTCATTATCAATGGAGCCACCTATTAGAAATCTCTTTTAGTACCCAACAACTCTTCCTTGGCTTGTCAATTGCATAATGACATGAAAAAGTTACTTTCATTTAGTTTGGCTTTATCCTTCCCTTTTGATTGGTCCTCAAGGAATGATTTAGATCATGGTTCTAAGTTATTGATTTGCTTGGCATGGATACTTGTGGATCATCCTTCATCTATCTCTAACAAACCAATTAGTAGTTTCCAATTTTATTGATCATTCATCATGAACCATGTGGTTGGGATAATCTTGTTGAGCTAAGTAGCCTTAAAATTCTAACTTGCACTTATAGATCCATTCAAGATCTGGGATTGCTTTAAATTTTTTATTTGAGGTTTCCATTGCTCATGACTTATGAAACTTCATAAGCAAAGTCTTTGACAAATCTCATTTTGCACTATAGACCCATTCAAGTTTTTTGAATGGCTTTACTTATAAAACTTATAAGTCAAGCATGTTGGGCAAAATGATTTACAATATCAAGACTACTTGCTCTTTTGGGTTTTTTATTACTTCTACTTATAAAATTTTATAAGCAAAGCTATTTTGAAAACTTGATTTTTCTATACTGAAGACCCTTTCAATCTTTCTAAGTCCTTCTACTCCTTGCTTGCTCCTTCAAGTTATTTAAGGATCCTTACTTATAAAATTTATAAGTCAAGCCTTTGACAAATCTTGATTTACACTATAGATTCATTTGGGTTTTCCAAGTGATTTCACTTCTTGCTTGATGTCTTTGGGCATGAACTTGACATCTTCCAGCACATCACCAAGTTACACCCCAATGACTAGTTCCTTACATTAAATTTAACATCCTATAATATGTCACCAATGTGAACCCAATGGCTAGATGGTCACCCTAAATTTGACATCCTATAGAACATCATGTCTTTGAACCCAAATGGCTAGTTGGATACATCAAAATTACCATTCTATGGCACATCATGGGAATCCATTTAGGTTGGGATTATTTTTTTGGGTATTTGGTCATGGAAATTATCTCAAATTAATTCCTTCTAACAATTTGTTTGAAGGAATTCCTTTGAGAATTTTGGATTTTTGGCTTTCTCAAAGGATAGTGACATAGTTCAAAAATATTGAAGGAATTCCCTAAAGGAATTCCTTCAGTAGTTTTGATTTAAGAAAAATACATGGGGAAATGGTTAGGTTCCTTCAAGAACTTTTCCTAAAGGACACTTGGAAAAGTGTCTTTTGAAAAAGTTCTAAACGACACCCAGGTAGGGGCACAAGGTCCCTTTCAAAAATTATGAAGGGAATTTCTAAAGGAAAGGCCCTTCAAATTTTTTCCAAAGTGCAAGCTATGGACAAATGGCCCTTCAAGAAAAATCCCATAGGGTAACCTTGGAGAAAATTGTCAAAAGTGACCCTTTAGTAAAAATATCAAAGGGCAATTTGATAAAATGTCCCTTTAGATAAAATCTGAAAGGGCATTCGAGAAATGCCAAGCAAAAAAATCCCTTCATAAAAAATTCAAAGTGACACTTGGGCAAAAAGTTTCCTTTATAATTTTTTTGAAGGGTCACTTAGACAAAAAGTGCACTTAAAAAAAATTAGAAGGGTCAATTGGAGGAAGAAATAAGGTGAAGTACCCTTCATAATTTTTTTGAAGGGTCACTTAGACAAAAAATTCCCTTCAATTTTTTTTTGAAGGGACACTTGGGTGGGGGGGGGGGGGTTAGGCAAGGAAAAGTGCCTTCAAAAAAATTTTAAGGGCACTTCGAAGGGAAGTGGATCTTCAAAACTTTTCTAAAGGGCAGTTTAGGGCAAAACAAAACAAGAAAGAGTAAGGTAAAAAAAGCAAAGGGAAAAAGATCCCAAACCAAGAGAGGTTGAAGGGAAAATACAAACAATAAAGCAAGTGACCAAATATAGAAAATGAGAAATGGTGCAAGGAATGAGCTAAAGGGAAAACACAAACTGGTCAGAAAAAAATGGTCAATAGGTATCATGATGACAAATCTAGTTGGTAAATAATATTTATCATCATATCTAATTCAATTTCCATGCACTAATAATCTTTTAAAATATGAGGCCCTAATCTTAGGACTTTAATTTTCCATAAAACACAAGGTAAGGAAATTGTTAGTACATGGTGATTCATTATTAGTCATCAAGTAGGGACATAGTAATACCCATGCAAGCCTTTATATCTAAAGAGATATAAATTTAGGGCATGGGATTTAATTTAAAATTTCAAAGCATTTAAAATTTCATCTATACCCAAGAATAAAAATAAATTGGTAGATGTGTTGGCTTCAATAATAGTGAATCTAGTCCCACTTGAGGCCCTCAAATTATAAAAGTTTACATTAAAAATTATTTCTTGCCCTTCTATCCTAGACAATGTCAATCATTTCCAAGTGTTTGATGATGATAAAAAAATCATCAACCTCATGACTAGTTTTGGATTTTTTGAGTCACATGTAATCGATGAGCAAGATGAAAAGTCTACAAAGGAGGTCAAATTTGATGATGATGGAATAATATAACTAAGGAAGAATAGAATTCATAAAGGCTTGGTATCTCTAGAAAGGATATTCGACCAAGAAAAGAGAGTAAGTGATACTAAAGTGCCAAAAGTAAGGGGAAAAGATTATAAACAAATTAATCTAGATTCACTGAGAAATCCCTACAATGTCAACATCAAGCTTATCTGTACCAAAGAAGAAGTAGCTGAAGACACTAAGGTATTTTAAAAATTAAAGGATGTCCCTACATGGTTTTAAAAATATCTCAAAGTCTTTGACACATGGGTCATAACTCATATGATCTCTTTAAAGGAAGCATGCAAACCTTTCTAACAAAGCTAAGACCCATGAAACCTATTCTAAATCCTCTCATCTATAAGGAAATAAATAATTAATTAAATGCAAGGATAGTATTCCAAATTAGACATTCCATATGGGTGGCTAATCTAGTCCCAATTAGAAAGAAAATAGTGAGATTAGACTCTATGTAGATTTTTAGAATCTCAATATATCATTAGAAAAGGATAATTATCCATTACCCTCCTTGGATGAGGTAATTCATATGGTTTATATCTCTCCATTGATGTCATTTCTAGATATCTTCTTGGGTTATAACTAAGTGCTAGTCAACAAAGAAGACATAACTAAGACTACTTTCATGAGTAGGTGGGGAACACTCACATACTTTTAAAAGGATTCATTTTAGACTCAGTAATGTTGGGAACACCTTTAAACATGCCATGTATCATGAATTTTAAGGAATGAATGGTAAGTACACTATTATCTACATGGATGACTTAATAATTTTCTCTAAAAATAGGAAATACCATATGATGCATCCTCAATGAGACCTAGATAAATATAGAACCTATGGTATCTCTCTAAAACTTGA
This sequence comes from Torreya grandis, assembly GCA_037957365.1. NCBI lineage: Eukaryota > Viridiplantae > Streptophyta > Pinopsida > Cupressales > Taxaceae > Torreya > Torreya grandis. The sequence continues at coordinate 728,814 of JARHVA010006297.1, forward strand.
AAATATTATCTTTTGCATAACCAAAGGTAAAATATCAAGACACATGATTGTGAAGTATGATATGACTTTTGACTCTAAAAATATTAATGTTATTTTCAAGGGTGAATTTCCTAATAAGAAAAAAAAATCATTTTTTAGAAAAATTAACTCCATGCTTAAATTCATTTTAGGTTTTGCCAAAATTGTCAAACCCCTGAATGCCATGTTCAAAAAGGACATAAATATTGATTAGATGTTCGAGACTAGTAAATATTTCCAAGTCATCAAAGAAGCCATAACATAGGCACCCATGTTAATAATCCTAGATTTCAATAAATATTTCTACCTCTATTCTTTTGCTTCTGACCACATGATTTCTACTATCTTAATGGATAAGGTATATGAAAAATAACATCCAATAACCTTCATGAGTAGTTATTTAAAGGATGCATAAATAAGATACCTTCTCTTAGACAAACAAGACAGTGACTTTGTAAAGGTCATGAAAAAGTTAAGACATCAAATCCTCTAAAAAAAACTCACTCTATTATACCTAACCCCACCATTAATATTATGTTTAACCAGAATGAGTTAGGAGAAAGATGAGGAAAATGGGTGACTAAGCTCTAGGAATATGACATATAGATCAAGTCAGCCAAGATGGTATTCAACCAAGGTTTAATTCAGTTGATCACCAAGACTAATCCTTGGATGGACATTCTATAGGTAGAATAAAAAATATGTCTCAATTGAGGAATGGTATAAGGATATAGTCTACTACTTATTAAATGGCACTTTCCCACCAGAATTGAAAAGAGAGCAAAGAAGAGCACTCAAGCTAAAAATTTTGCATTTCATGATCATAATAAGAATGCTCCATAGAAAAAACTATGAAATAATCTATTTGAGATGCATTTCTAGGAAGGTAGCTTTAGACATACTCAATAATTTCCATGAGAAATTCAGAAGTGAACATCCTTTGGGCATAACCACTACCCATAAAATACTTAGATTAAGCTATTACTAGCCTACCATATTCAACGATTCACATGCTCACATTTGATCATGTCATCAATGTCAAGTGTATGACAAAAAAGAAGTAAGGGAAGCCATGCCTTTATAGCTAGTTATTGGAAGTAGACCATTTTCACAATGGGTATTTGACTTCATTTAAGTCGTTGATCTTAACTCTTTGGAGGTCATAAATTCATGTTGACAACCACTAAATATTAAACTAGGTATACTGAAGTAATTTAAACTATTAACTCTAGAGAAATTGATGTCATTAAATTCTTAGCAAACATCAAAACAAAATTCATGACTCCTTTATTTATTATGTGTGATAATGGTTTGGAATTCTAGTCTATAGAGTTCACAGAATGGGCATATGATAAAAATATTATTGTCAAGTTTTCCTCAAATCATTATCCACAAGGAAATGGTGTTACATAACAAAAAAATAGAAACCTAATGAGTTCAATAAAGAATTTATTAGATAAGAGGCCAAGGGAGTGGTAGTCATTACTAAAATATGCTCTCTGAGTAGATTGAACTAGATAAAATCAAGCCTTGAAGTTATGTCCATTTTTATTAGTGTACGAGAAAAAACTAATATTTCCCATTACATTTTAGCTACCCCCTTATGAGTTCATGTATGAATATATGGATGATGATGATGAGAGAATCTAGTCTAGAATATTGAATATCATCCAAATGGAAGATGTTAGAGATGAATCCCTCAAGAATTTTAGTAAACACCAAGATGTAGTCAAAAGGTAGCTCGACAAAAGGGATAAAATCAAAATGTTATGAATATTAGACTTGGTCTTACTATGGGACAAAGCTAATGATAAAAAATGCCAACATGACAAATTCATGCCCCTTATGATCAAGCCATATCAAATTATAGAGATACTGGGTGATAATTATTTCAGACTAAAGGACTTGCAAGGAAATAAATTAGCTCTACTAGTGAATAGACACTACTTGAAGCACTACTTCTCAAATACTCCTTGAACCACCACCAAATGATATGAGTTGGTTTAGTGTATCATTAAGTAGGAGTAGGTTAGTTTCCTTTCTAATTTCCTTTCTTATTGTGTTTTTTCTTTAATTTCTTTTCTTTCCCTAGTGTAGTTGTTATGTTTTGTAGATTAGTAATAAGCCCTCTGGGCAAGGTTTTGATTTTATTTTGGATTTATCTCAAGTTATAAAATTTGAATAAATGAGGGGTAGAAACCATGTAATACTAGTGGATGGCTATCTAAAGTGAGAAAATACACTACATTTTAGTTTAGAAGGTTGGAATAATTTAATGCTAAAGTTGTCATTTCATGGGATATATGATTTTATTATAATTATAATATAGTTATTACAAACATAAATTTGACTGAATAAAGGTCTTAAAATTTTGAAGGTCAATGCATACCATCACTTAATCTCACATCATAAGACTACATGGGCATAACTCAATCACTAAAAGTAAATAATTCTCGACTTAAAGTTTTAGAATTCCTTAAAACCTGGATAACAAATTGATTCCCAACCTTCAAGGTTTTACAAAAAATCATGCATATCAAGTTGAAATAGACTTGACACTATAATTTCCATTCTCTTGAAGGTTATTCAGGTAAAATCCACTAAGTCTATGGATGCCTATCTGGTAGTGGAGTAAGGCCTAGAGTGGATCCAAAGGTATCTCTATTGTGGCTATGGATTCCTACATAGCAATAGAGTAATGCCCAAGCCATCCCCTTTAAATCTAACCATAACTATATGCATCTAAAAAGGCTTGCCTAGAACCTATGTTCAAAGACATAATGTTTGAAGCCACTAATTCTAAAACCAAAAATAATGTTGGTCAATCCATTCAAATCATAAATAGAGTATGAATGGTTTTCATATTTTTAGTTTTTAATAATTCAAGTGATAAATTTTTTTTTCTAGAAAACCAATTATAATATTTTTTACATTTATCAAGGGATGATTACTTAATGATTACATTTAAAGCTAGGATATCTAAATTCTAACATATTGATATGTTTCCCACAAAGGTCACCATTTTTTGAGTTCAAAATTCCCCATTTTGCTAAAAAATGGGACCATATGAAATTTTGGTTCATTTACCTTAGGACATACTTTACCATTGATTCAACATGATATAAAACCCTTCATATTATTTTAAAATTTTGAAATTCATGTTGGTCCTTAGAAACTATTAATGGCTATCTTTTTAAAAAAGTTTGATTAATGTCTAGTTCATTGGTTTCCTAATGATATTATTTTTTTAAAAGTGACCTTAAAAGGGGTTACAATTCAAAAAACTAAGGTATGTTCCCTAAGACATGATCAAAATTGCTTAATTAATGTTTTTACACCATAGTATTGTGATCATAGGAATCCAAGAAGGAAGGTTAGTAACATGTTAGCTCAAGTAACAAAACATTTAATAAACATACTAAAACTTACACTCCAATCTTATATCTTAGGGGTGAGCTTAGTTAAAAAAATATAAATGAAAGCATAAATAAAATGCAAAATATAATGAATCATTTACCTTCTTTGGGAGCTCAGCATGAATAATTGAGTGGCTTGTTTGGCTTGTGCTTCAAAGAGTATTTAGAAATAGAGGTTGTGTAACTCCTTCTCTCCTTGGAACTATGGCTTGTGTTTTGGCTTGGCTCAATATTTTAGCATTATAACACTACTAGAAAGGAAATTTTTTCATTATAACACTACTCTTATAAAAGTTTTAAATTCATTTGTGTATGATAACTTTGCACCAAAATAACTTAAAATTTAATAGGCAAGGCATTGTATTTATACAAAATGGATCTAACCCCAACCTAAGGTGAGTCAATGTGGTTTCAAGGCTTGGAATGAGTTCAAACCAAACCTAGGTGAGTCAAATATAACCCTAATAGAGTTAATGGTTATCAATTAATCATGATCTATAATGAATAGGCATGGGTCTCCATAATGAGATATTTTAGGATATTTTTGAATAGCTTGACAACTCACAAAGGTCATGATGAAAGGATAGGATATTTGCATTTTTAATATTCCTATTTTAGTTAGTCATTAATTAGAAATGGATAATTCAACTAGGCATTTAGTTTGTTTTAGCTTTTTAATGAATTCTACATAGCCATTTAGGTTTTTCAAGATTTGATATTTGTTTATGTGTCCCACTTAATAGGTCCAAATTGACTATTGTGATGCCACAAGATGATTAGAGATGAATCTATGAGTGTTTATTATTTCATATGGTAGGATACCCAAATTAGGGATGCTTTACTATAATTTTAATCTTTGATGAATGATACATAAGTAAATTTGGGATGTTTAATGATTCTTAGGCTTAATTTTCATTGGTTGATAGGAATCAATTTGCAATCCTATCAAAAGCCAGTTGTGACTATTTTTAGGTGTCTATAGTTTTCCCCTATTTGGGAAGGCATTTCAATATATAGGCACAATAATGCATTATCAAATATTTAAATAGGATGAAAAGAAGATAATGATTGAAGAAAATCTCCAAATAATTTTTGGGACGCCTATAATGATTCCCCCTCAAGGGAGTGGATGACACATATGATTAGAAGGTCCCTTAAAAATAACCAAGAAGAAGAATGAATTAACCCACATGTTAGATTAATCCAATTGAGAAAATACTTACGTGCATTGAATTAAAAAGTAACCATTTGCCCAAAGGTGGTTATAATTAGTAATGAAGGTTGAGACACTAATTTACCCAAAGGTGGTTATAATCAATGGCATAGGCATATGCCCTATTTAGGGAGGATGAGTAAAAATAATGATTTTCCCATAGGCATTTATAATCATTAAGATGATCAAGAAAAAAAATAATTTTTGATTTTGCATCAATAGAGTAGATTAGAAAGAATAAATCGAGGGTATAACCTATTGTACAAATTAAAGATGAGTGGGAGTCAATGTAGAGGTAGTGGTATAATGAATAATGAAGCCACAAATAACTAGATAGATTAGCATACATAAAATGATGAAAGAGATTAATAAAAGAATAATAATTTATCAATGTAAATGATTTAGTTGTACTTACCAATGTAGATATGTTATTCCTTAATAGCATTGATACAACTATAATGGGAAATGAGTTAACTTAATTAAGGAGGGTGGGAATATTTTCCAAAGTTTCCAAGGAGAAAATTTTGTGGCTCCATCACTTGTAATACTTCCCAAGCTAATTTTTGATGTAGCACCTGATGGTATACATCATGATATAAAACACCATGATAATGTAACCAAAATATGCATAAGGATTGACTCTTGATATAATAAACAATAAAAAATAATGCACCAATGATAAAAACCATGATGATAATGTTGATGTACGGATATGGATAGACTCAAGAATATTGCATAAGGATCACCTAATGAATGCATATATACTAAATCAAGGCAAAACAATGAAAGCAAACAAACAGGCAAATAAAAAAATAAATAATTAAGTAAAAAAGAAACAAAAATATTGAAAGCAAAAGAAAAAGAAAGAATTATAATAATGGATTTTCCCCAATAGGGTAGATCAAGGATTAAATAGGAAAAATGTTTTTGGAATTTTTGGGGTATCTTAATTAATGAGATTAATAAGATACTACTCAAAATAATAATAGTGTTATCTTAGGTTGCTTTTAAAATAAGGAGAAAATATGGAAAGGAGGACTGAGCTGACCTCAACATGAATTCAACACAACCTACATAGTCCCATTAGGAACTCAAGTCATATTAATTCCATCAACATAAAAGGTGGTGAGATCAGACCTGATAGAAATAAGTTGTCAAATTTAGGAAAATGATAATAGCAATGGCAAGGTGATGTAGCAATGCATGGTAAATGGTGTTATTCCTAATTTTCCCATAGGAAATTATAATTAATAAATAATGGCATAGGTTAGTGATATTAATTTACATGTAGGTAGTTATAATTAGTAACACAAGGTCAACTACTAATTTGCCCATAGGTGGTTATAACCAATAACACTAGTAAAATGTATATGAAAGATAACTTTCTAGATCTACTATCACACTACTTTCATAAACTATCATTTAAATATGTAATTAAAAAAACTGATGAAACTATATTGGTATTGCCTAATGAAAGGTGTGGGGAAAAACAAAGGAACCAAGATCAAAAAGGGGTAGGTATGATGGCTAAAAATAGGCTTTGATTAATAGGGATGGCATAATAGGATGGCATAGGGTATTGTTTAGGATGATGATGGTATGAATATTGGGTAAAATGGTAAGAGAGTTTCCCCCAAGTGGTAAGGTAAGGTAAATGGTAGGGTTTGGAATAATGGTAAGGGAATGGTAAAATGAATTTGTCAAGGTATATTGAAAATGGCAGTGGAAAGGGCATGGTTTTTGGCAAGTGAAAAAGGTATTATTTTTGTTTTTGGAAAATTAAATGTTTATGGCAAAGTAATTGTTTTTGGCCAAGGTGAATGATTTTGTTGGTCTAGATAATGTTGAGATACATGTCTTGATCAACATATGACATAACTAAAATAATCAATCATGTAAATTTATAGCCCACACATATTTTGAATAGCTTCTCTATTAATAACCTACTACATATTTGGATTCCAAGAATTTTATTTTGATCTTCATGGGTCATTGAATCTATTTCTTTCAAACTTTGAGATAAGATGCCTTTCTAGCTTTTGCAAAGAAAAGTGTGGCTAAGGATGGTAAATGGTGGATGATAATGAAATGTATAATTATTGGGTGATAAATATATATTAGAGTTTTTAGGCACAAATTTTTTTTTTGATTTCAAATTCAACATAAATTTATTTGTGGTGAGGTCGAATACTTCTCAATATGCTCTTGATATGACCATAAAAAAAATTGTTTGGGCCTAAAAGTAGATACCATATTATTAAACTATAGATTAGAATTTGTATTAATTTTATCTTTGATAATATATTCATCAAATAGTGAAGAACTATTATGCTTAGCTATTGGTACCTCAAGGATGTTTTCACTAATGAAGTTGTCTTGATTATCCCATAGCACCTCCAAAAAGGTTTCACTAAGGATTGTTAACTTTTGACTTTGATTATCCCCTAGCACCTTCAAAAAGGTTTCACTAGAAGATTATTCTTATTTTACATGAATGTGGTCTTGGTCCCCTTGATATTATACAACTGATATGTTGTCATGGATGTAGTTTAACAAGGTATTATTCTATCAATCCCAATTGATACTTATGGGAGGTGGAAGGTCAATAAAATAGCTAGGTTGGTTGGTGGTAATGGCATGTTGAATGGTAATGGAATGGTAAGAGGCAAAACAATCCTCATAAAAGATACTATTATAACTTATGTCTAAGCTGAAGTAATCATCCTTAAAAATTATATAAGGATCACAAATATATTAAAATTGATCTATGAGGCATGTGTAACCAATATTGTAATAGACACAAACATATTATAGTTTTAAAGATGATCTAAATCAAATGACTCTAAATATGATGTTGAAACTAATATTAATTCTAATTCTTATGCTAAATCTAATGCTAGTTCAAGATTAAAAGCTAACTTTAATGTTTATTCTTCATCTAGTGTGGACACTGCTACAATGATGGCTTTTTGAATGTTTGGTATGGGGTAAGTAACACCCTGTGATGGAATAATGGTGTCCATAAACACTAGTTTATCAAAGTGAGAATCCTCTACGAGGGGAAATAGATCAAGATAAAATTTATCTTAGATTGGCTTGTCAAAGTGAGGCTCTATAAAAATATGCATATGGTCAAGGTAATGATTTTCCCTTAGGTAGTTATAATCATTAAAAAGTGACTCATCAAAGACTAGATTATTAGAGTCAAACTCCTTAACAACTAGAATAAGATCAAAAGGTGATTCATCAAAGGTTAACTTATCAAAAATTGTTGGTTAAAAAAACATCATGGATTAGTTGGTTCTCTTGTCCTTGGATTAAAAGAATTTATAAAATACTAGTTTTGAATACATCTTGGTCTTTAAATTATTGTCTCTATTGGAGAGGCATTGATTGGCTCAATTGGGGTTGGAAAATTTGCAAGGGTTTTTGAATGTGGGGAATGGTTAGCAATGGATGAAAATTTAACATTGGATGGATAATGGTAGGCTTAACAAAGGTTGGTTTCTGACCTAAGATAATAACTATTACCTATTGATTTATGATTGGATAACTTTTTTTGGATGAGTTACCATACATATAATGGCCTAGAATGGTCATGGTAGGGCATTGTAAAGTGTGGTTGTTATCATGAGCCAAATGATGGGGTCCTATAATTGAAATGATAGGGTGTTTTAGAGATTTTTTTATCACACAAGCCAAAGGATGAGGTTATGGTATAATAATGATAGGGTGTTGTGAATATTGGTTGTTGTCTCAAGCCAAAATACAAGGTCTTGGTATAAAAATGGTAGGGCATTGCAAATCGTGGTTGTTTTCATGAGCCAAAGGACAAGGTCCTAATATAGAAATGGTAGGGTGTTATGAAGCTTTGTTACTATCACAAGATAAATGATGAGGTCTTGGTATAGAAATGATAGGGCATTGTGAAGCATGATGGATCATATAAGCTAAAATATGAGGTCATGGTATATAAATGGTAGTCTCTAGACATTTTAGAGCCTGGTGAATCACACAATATAAGTAAGGATTAATGGTATAGGTTGGGGATTATTTTTCATGATCGATGAGATGGTGAACAACATATGTCAATTTTCCCAAAGAATGTACCACTGAACATGGTGATTAGCTTTGTTCCCTAGATTGAAGATTATAAAGAGGATATGGATCCATCTCAAGAAACACTTATTCATCATAGGATTATTGGACAAAATCAATTTACGCATCCATTATATCATAAATTTTATTTTACATGATTCCATCATAAGTGTAGTGAGACATATCCACATCAATGATGAACATTATAAAAAATGTCTCAGAGTTATATAATTTCTAAAAAATAATGTCCAAAGGACAAATGGTTCAAACTTGGTTTAACCTGGTATAGGTGATATGTATATCTAAAATTTCTTGTGATAAAACTTGGTATAAAATATTCTAACATCAAATATCTCACACAAAACATGAAACAACTGAATACAAACAAGAATGCCAAACTCTAGGTCCAAAGTGTTCGAAACAAGTCTAATCTAAATAAAAAAGTGTTGCTAGGTATTTTATCCAAATGAAACGTCAAAATATAAGATATAAAAATGCATATGATAGGACTTTTGGAAAACTAAACACAAAATCTAGACTTTTAAACAAAAGGGTATGATTTAATCTAACAAATTTGAAATACATTGTCATAACTATGCATTTGGATTAAAACATGAATTTGGTCAGATAGGCTATATCTCCCAAATAGAAGGCACAAATAATAATTAAAACTAGGATTCTATAAACAAATAAGCTAGATAAAATTGAATCACATAATGGCACTAGGCCTAGTTCCCAAAGACACGCGTGGCTTTGTTTTTGAAAAATGGTATTTGGAATAAGGAAAACATGTCTATGAAATGATTTTATTATTTTAATGATGTTATCATACTATAAATATGTAATAAATGGTTTTTTTCAACACTCAAAGGCATAAAATTTGAAATGATTTGGGTAGCATAATGTTACCCTTTCCAATTAAGTGACACACACATAGATTTGTCAAAAGAATAAGGCTAAGGTATGGTGTCAAACAAAAAAAATAATGCCTCTTTAAAAAAGGGAATGATGTACATATAAAATCATTTTGATATGGAATAACAAACAAAAATAGATAGTATAGACTCAAACCCATGTAATAAAGGATAAAATGACACAAACACCTAAGTTTAACATCCTAGATCTTAAAACTGACAAGGTAGCATAATACTATCAAATTTCATCTATATATGTGATCTTGAGCGGATTTTAAGTGTTAATAAAAAATAATATCACATGAATAAGTAGGGTTTTTACACCCCCCTTATCTAAATATATTTTATGGTGATATGGAACTCTGGGATACTATCATTACATCAACAATATGTTTCCTGTAAGTGGGGTTATTCTAAAACTATTCTTTTATGAATTTATAGATGGTCCAAAGTGGGGATAACGCACTATATGAACATGTAATTTTCATCCACATCAACCATCTTATTATGAAAATGTATTATCCTTTTCACAACCATTATATCCTTCACTTGCTTAGTGTAGTATGATGTCTAATTTGCCCTTATGGTTTGAGGCAATTTTTTATTAATGGAGTTTACTTAACCACTCAAGAAAACATCTCAATAAGTCAACCTAAATTTATATTTCCCACCATGGAGTTGGGTTGAAATAGTGCTAAGAGATGAATTCTTGGGTTAATGTTTTCCTACAGAATCCATGATGAGGTGATGAAATCCTACACATAAGCTAATATGTATGAAAATAAATGACAAGTTAGAAGACTTTAGGGTCATGTTTAGATCACCTAAACCATACATATTTGAGGAGATTATTAATAGTGTTATCTTCATGCTTTTGGATAAGGCAAAATTTTAAATAAAGAGTGTATTTGGTCACCTTAGTTCCCTAAAGAGGATGTGGGGAGATCATACACACGTCGATCATTTTACAAATATAAACAACCTTGAAAGAATAATAATAAAACAAAACACTCTTAAAAGTGTGTAATCTAAGTGTGATTGTGTATTTTAATGCATCAAAGTGATTTTTTTTTTAAATTTGTCCCATTGGCATTTGATTTTGAAATTTGGAAACAAAATAGAAATGATTCAAACAAAAATATTCTTAAAAAACCAATTTGAAATGTGAAAATTGCAAGTTAGAAGTATTTTAAATGTCTCCTTGTGGCCTTTGGGTCCTAGAAATAGTGTTAGGTTTTTTTGAGAGTTTTTGAAACATTTATGAAACTTGAAGGTAAACTAATTGAATATTCTAAAAAATTAGGATAAAACACATGGTGTTTAAAAAATAATCATAAAAAATGCACTTTAGATGACCCCAAATGAAGCTCTAAAAGATGGCCTATTAACCTATTGTTCTACACACGAAGGTTGACATCAGTTTTGGGTGAACCAACATCAGGTATATTATAACCAATGTCAATGTATGTGTAAAATTATGTGTCACTAAAATATAGAATACATGAAAATAAGCTAAAACTAAAATTTTGAATATTGTCAAGAACTTAATATAAAAACTAAGAGTAACATTTTTGTATCCTTGATATATTATGGGATGCTTGAAGGTCCCAATAGATGTTTAATTTGTGATCATATGAATCCAAGAAGATAGGTTAGTAACATTTTAGTTTAATTACCAAAAACTTCAATAAACATACTAGAACTTACACACAAAGCCTAGATCTTAGGGGTGAGCTTAGTTAACAAAATATAAATAAAAGCACAACTACATGCTTTGCATTTTTGAGTGGCTTGTTTGATTTTTTATTCAAAGATTATTTGGAAATGGGGGTTGTATAAATCCTTTTATCCTTGCCACCATGGTTTGTGTTGTGGCTTGGCTCAATATTTTAGAATTATAACACTACTTTCAAGGAAATTTTTACATTATAACAATACTCTTATAAAATATTTGAATTCATTTATGCATGATAAATTTCCACTGAAATAACTTAAAATTCAATAGGTAAGGCATTGTATTTATAATAAATGGATCTAACCCTAACCCAAGGTGATTCAATGTGGATTTAAGGCTTGGAATGGGTTTAAACCTAACTTAAGTGAGTCAAATATAACCCCTGTAGAGTTAATATTTGTAAATTAATCATGATTTGCAATGAATAGTCATGGGTCTCTAAAATGCGATATTTTAGGATATTTCCAAAGAGCATGATAACTCACAAATGTCATGATGAAAGGATAGGATATTTAAGTTTTTGAATTTCCTTTTTAGTTATTTTTTAATTATAAATGGATAATTCAAACAAGAATTTAATTTAGTTTAGCTTGTTAATTAATTTTGATTAGCCATTTATCTCTTTCAAGATTTCATATTTGTTCATGTGTCCCACTTAATTGGTCCATAGGCCAAATTGACTATTCTGATGTTTTAGGATGATTAAGGATCAATCAATGAGATTTTGTTGTTTAATATGGTAGGATACCCAAATTAGGGATGCCTCAATGTGATTATGAACTTTGATGAATGATACAAAATAAAATTTTAGATGTTCAATGATTCCTAGGCTTAATTTGTAATGGTCGGTAGGAATTATTTTGAAGTCTAGTTAGAATCTACTTATGGCCAATTTTAGGTGTCTATAAGTATTACTCTGGATATGTCAAAAATCATAAATATGATACTACAATGTACCTTGATTTTAAGTTTTGAATTAGGGTCCAAGTTGGATTTTATACTCAGATTTTAAAAATTTAGACTTGCCCCTTTTCTTTTATCAAGGAATTTGTTAACTTTCACATTTCCTTGGCCTTATGAAAAACCCTAATGCCAAATCAACCTAAATTAGCATGCAATAGTATCACATGCATTATTCACTTAGAAATATAAAGTTTGGGACTTCATTATGTATATTTTAGCCTTTGGAAAATGATCTATGATCTAATGATCTAATCACAATATGCCACTTAGAACTTAATCACAATATTTCAAATTTAAAGAGAAGTTATAAAAAGGCATGTGACCCAAAGATCCAATCATAACATGAAACATAGCACTCATTCATGGTCTTATAATGATCCTACTATTACCTCAACTTTTAAGACCAAGTGACCCAACGGGAATGTGCCACTTGTCATTCAATCATTATGTTCTAACTTATAAATAAAATTGATCTAGTCATAACCTATCACTTGTCACTCGATCACACCATTTATACCCCCAGAAATAAGGTGTAATACTTAATCTCTTAATGCATGAAATTGAACTATAAGATTACACCTAGTAACTAGTCACTTAAAGCTTTAATAGTTGGATATCATGTAGAGTCCACCTAGTAGCTGGAACTAATAGGTTGATGACATGTGAACCCCTTATCTCATGGTAATATCATGATAAAAGTAAATTTTTAAGCCTAGAGAAGAGATATCTAATTGAAATATGGCACATGGATAAGTGTTATAGTATTTAGGTCCATCAAAGTATTCATATAATAAAGTCATGTGATAGTGTGAGCCAATGAGAGCTTTCAGAGGTCTCAAGGCCACATCATCTAAAAAAAATAGGTCAAGCCATGAAACATAAAAAGGAAGAGCTATCCAATCAGAATATGAGACTTGGTATAATATCACACAACCCACATGGATAGCCTGATATTCAAAATTAAAGGTTGGAGTGCATGGAAAGGCATCAAGTGTCAAGCACATGTCAATAATGACACTTAAATGACATATAGCTATCTAAAAAATTATGGTTATTTGTGAAAATTGAATGTTGATGGGGATAATTTTAGTGGTTATAAATCCATGTCATCTCAAGGGAAAATTTAAGCCTATAATAAGAAAACATGTGGACAAGATAAAAGTAGTGATTGGATAATTTCCAAAAGTGGATTTTCAAAGCCATTAGAAAAAAACTAAAGAACCAACTAGGATTTAATTAAAAACAAGTTAAATATACTTTCCATTTATGAATCATATCTTTCAGTTCAAAATTCTAAAAATTCTAGAGTTTAAAGCTTGTTGTCTCGAGGCTTTGCATTCACCTTCAAATGTTATCTACTATTAAACTCTGATGTATTCTATATTATTTTATAAGGACTTATGTGTGTTCATTAGACATTAATATAATCCACAATCTCATTAATAAATTTTTTTATAAACCATTATTTAAGTAGAAACATTCAAATCCACCAAGCTAGAGCAAGTTCCATTCTTTTATTCATATGGTACAAACATCATCTTTCAAGATACTAGTTTAAATTCCATTGCACTAGAAATTAAATTCAAACATTTTAAGGATATATTCTTCCATGTGGAAAATAATATAGATAGGGACAATGATAATGAGGAATACCCTAATGTTTTAAAAGATAGGTTGGATATCTTAGCACTCAATTATATGGGATTACATAAGGCTATATCTAATCTAGAGGTCCTTCCTTACATAGACTTAGTCTACCAAATGTTTCTCCAATATAGGTGTGTAGACAATATGATTAAGTCATTTAATTTAGGTAATGACATTGTTTTCATATATAGTCTAGCCTTTCAAGATTATTACAATTTTCATATACCAACGATGGTCTACAATCAATAAATTGTCACCCAATGGCTTAAAACACATAACATAAAAAAAGTCTTAAGGGACCAAGGAAAAATAAGGGGAGGTTAAATTACAAATCCAATATTAACCAAATCCCCATCACCCAATTTTTAAAGGGGTAAGAATGGGAATGGCTACGATGAATAGGTTGCATAGGGCTAAGGACATATGACACGTAGATGGGTTACCCTTCTATCCATGATCATATATGATACCCACCTTTAGGATAAATCATATCTTGTAACTTAGAAGTCTAAATCAAGAGGCTCATGGATAACTAATGAGATCACTTCTATATTATGTCTTACCTGGTAGATGCCATATTTGCTACCCAAAAATTCCCCCAATTCACTAATTGGGTTCTTAACCTAAAATTGATCATTCCTCATGTATTCTCAAAGGTGAAAATCTACATGTACAAGTAGGAGATGTAGGCAATTATAAATCATTTCTACCCAATTATATATAGGGCCATCCATGAGAGGCCCATGCTGAGGCTATTTGAAAAAATTAGGATAACACTCCTCACATTAGGAACATATTGGTATTATCTAGACTACATGGTAATATAGGTAGTCAGATTTAAGATAACCCCCTTTAGGTGGCCTACCATAGTGCCATACAAGCTAGTTGAATAAGAGATTGCCTTCCAACTACTCATAGTGGTGGATGGATTATGAAATAATAAGAAAAACATACCTGTTCATCCTAAATTATCCAACATTAGATGATTTGAAATTGATAATTAGAACTAATTCATGGATATCACCAAGAAAAGGTCCACTTTTGGTTTACAAAAGGATAAAAATAAGGAATGAGACCCTGCACATTTAATGTTCAATCACTATGTCAATCATAGGGTAACCCTAAGCATCACATACCATCATGAACATGAGGATGAAGATAGGTTCTACCTCAATGTAGCCAATGATAGAAAGGTAAACAAGAGATTGAGGGCTGATAATATCCAATAGGTAAAAGGGATGTTGAATGATGCAAGGTTTTACCATGTTTTCAAAAATTAAGATACTTAGGTCAGAACATCAACATCTGTAGTCCATACTACTAGTGTTAAGGAATAATGGTTGACTGACCCAAAACTTATTCAAATAATACTATAATCATTATCTCCCACTTTGGAAAAGGGAAGGGATGATACATGAAATCATGTTGGTTAGGATTCTACTTCAAGATCCCCATCTAGTAGCCTATTATAGGTAGAAATTACAACCATAGTACATGCAGGAACTTTAGTAGAGGTAGAAATTACATCTGTTATAGCACCAATAGCTTCAACATTAGGGTTTCCCCCATTCCATCCTCCTAATAGATGGGAACTAGTTAAAATAGGTTAGGAGCATGTTTGTTTACCTCTTTAATTATTTTATAAATAATCCTTGATCATTTTGGTTAGCCCCTAGATTTAGACCATGTTAATCTCTTACCCTCCCATCCCCTCACTAAAATCATCATTAGGACTATGACCATGCCATTTCCCACCGTCAACCCCTTCATCATATCATCCACTTATATGGTCTCATTAATAGACAATTTATTACTAGTTATACCTAATCCTATGCCTAGACGAGGTCCCTAGTTGCCTAAGAAGACACCCACCTTTGTCATTCCCCAATTTCTTATGTTCACAACTAGTGCTTCAGATAGCACTAGTTCTTGTTCATCTTTAAGAGTGACACATCCCACTTCATCCCCATCTATGCATTTGTCTTAGTCATGTACACCATTTCTTCCTAGATGTCTTATTTTCAAGGACTGATTCCAACCCAATAATATCTTCCATCTACTCATCCTTCAAGTGGTTCTTGGGACAAATCGTGGATAAAATGAATGCAACTAGTTACATTGGAAAACTAGGATTTGGTTATAGTAGACCCTCTATAGGTCACACTGAATTTTGTCAAGAAGGGTAGGGAAATGAAGAGGTTAACTAAGAGGAAGGTTACTCATTTGAACCAAACAATTGTATATTATTTGGAAGATACTCTTTTTTAGCTAACCAAGAACAAAAAAGATAGGTTGGGTCAACAATAATAGTATAAAAAAGGCCCTATCTTAGCTCTTCAAACAACTATGGATGTGTCTGCTAAATTGATAAAAGGAGTATAGAAAATAACAACTAACCTAGAGCAACATCACAAAGCCACATTTCTAGAAGACAACATAAAAAAAGGTGGAATGGGTTGTGGGAGAAATTTTTGACATGTTGAACACCTTGGATCAATAAAAGGTAATGGGACATGAAGTCTATAATAAAATCGTTAAGGTAGAGGATGCATATGGGACATATGATAACATTATAATCAACTATGTGAAATTGATTAGGATGATGAAGTTTTAGGAATTTAATATGGTCCCCTTATAGGACTTCCACATTATTCATTCCTACATAATTTGTAGAAGGAAAGATCTGAACCAATGGATTAATGTAATGAGATGCTTGGGTCAGTGTTTCACTCAAGAAGTTGATATATTCATCACTTTGCTAAAATATGTTGAGATCACACTCCTTTAGGGCCCAGCTACAAAATTTTATTATAAACTTCAAAAATTATGCCAAGGTTAGACGAGTAACCTTTGGGTAGGAGATGGTAGATTTGGAATCCTCAACCAATTATAAGATATAGAAGGATGTGGAAATTAATAAAGATGTAGGACCTATCCTAAGAAATCATGATGTAAAGCCATGAATTATAATCAAACTAATGAAGGATCCTATCATCAATCCAAAATTGATTAACAATGAATATAAGAGATGCTCTAAATCATGGAGAATTAAAATATAAGTAGAGAAACAATCATCCAATGAGCCATAAACCATCACCATGAGAACCTCTACCTCCTCAACCCCTCTTGGTATACTTATTCTTTAGTTAACACTAGCACTCCTTCACCTATTATCAATTCACACTCATCTTCTTCTACATTGGGAGCTTCATCATCAACCACACTATTAATAGCTTAGACTTACACTTCAAGAATGAGATAGCTATCTATTGGGCTTCCTCTTTATAAGAATCAAGTACTAATTCCCTTCGATTGCATTTTAGAATATTACCCAATTTGAATAAGGAATGTTCTATAGATTTAGGATATTAGGGACCTTATCTACTAACATATTTCATATATCTTGTTCTCTTGTAACCAACTTAGGCATTATATGACCTAAATATAGGGGACCTTGCCCTTTTTGTAATTTTGAATAGAATTTTGTGGGATTAATTCAAAGAGAAAGAAGAATTCCTACAATTTTCTCATTATTTCCATTATTTCCATATGTTCTTATTTATCAAAGTTTTTCTTATAATACATGATTTCATTTATGTAATGGTTAAATCTAATAATAGCGTTTTAAATGCATCTTGCTATTTTTCTTTCTTCTATGCTAATAAAGTGTTTTCAAGTATGTCATGTTCCCTTTTATCCTACAAATAAATGCACTGAAATAAATTTTTTTTAGGTTGCCATTTCAAAGCATACTTTTTAGATAAATTCATTATATTCACCCTAGAATCCCCATTCCCATTTTTATATTAAAAGTTTAGCATGAGGATCTCATGAATGTTATTTTTATCTATACTATTTTTAGAAAAAAACTAAAGGAGATCTATTTGTTAAAGTATGTACACAAATTAGCAAAATGTAAAATCCACTTTAGATTAATGCTCATTTTAAATATCCACTTATTTATTTAAAATTTTTGAATAAATTAGTAAAATGCAAAATCAATTTTGCATCACAATAATACAAACAAATTTAGAAAAATATTGTGTCCCAATTAAGATCCTACTATCCCTAAAGTAGGGTATGTTTGCATACTAAAGGTGGTGGCCACATAATAATCTTGCAGAATAAAATCAAGCCGTAAGGTCTTCCAATACCAACACTATAAATTGAGAAATATTATTTTGTTATTTGCATTATATCATTGACACATATATACATCAACACTAGTATCTTTACCTATCTTCATTTGCATTATCAAATATTCATTGATTAAATTTTTTACCATCTTTTGTATAGAATCCAATTCTACTTTGGTAGAATCTACACCCTGGGTAACTATAGTACTGGATGGGAGTGAATGTTGAATTTGTTGATGACCACTCAGTTGTGCATGATTTTATAAAAATCCATAGTGTTTCTTTGATGAATGTTGTGTAATAGGAAGCAATATATATAACTGATTCTAGGTAATAACATTATGATTCACATGAGGCACTAGATTCAAAGCTAATAAACTAGCATTGAGGTTGGGAGTGCCTTGTATTTGAGGATTGAGTTGCCTATCAATGTGTTAGTGATAAAGTGTTAGTATTAGTATCTCTTCATGTAAATATTGTAGTAATTATATCCAAGACATTATTTTACATTTCAAGTGTTAGATCCTCTTTTTATTTATATGCATCCCTTAACCAAGAGTACACATTATGAAACCTCATGTTAAAAGCACATATTGGCTCAGTGGGATCACTCTTGATAATTTTTAAATGTTGATACACTAGACTTGGATTGGTAACATTTCCAAATTAGGAAATAAAATTTTATTATCATGAGTCACATGAAGTTATGAAGTTCTCTTAAATGTTGAGGAACCAATCGTAAGTATCATCCTTCAATGTGAATGGTAAGAGCCTACATGCAACTTATTCTTATGTGGCATCCATCAACCTTAAATTAATGTTAAAATAATTTATATGCTCATCCACCATTATTATTCCTAAGGATAATAACTAAGGTAAGTACTTCTCTACATTCCTTGTAAAATTACTCACATTTCTTAGGACTACAATAGTGGACCTAACTAGCCAAGGATAAGCCATAGGATGATTGATGCACTAGGTGTTTCTCATTGAGAAAGGTGTCCCAACTTGGAGTATTATGGTAATTACTAATGTAGATATAGGTATTTGGTGTATTGATAAAGATGAAACTAAAATACTAGCTTGGGTGTCTCTAGTGCAACTCAAATGTTGGGGACAACCCCTTCTGGGGAAGGGCACAAAATGGTTTTGGCCCTCGTTCTAGCACTAAATTTTATATTGATGTATTTTTTAATCACACCATAGATAATGAGGTAACCTCTAATGTTTTAGGATCTATATGGAGGTAAAATCCCTTTTAGTGCATGAGTTATAATAATGGGTTGAACAAGTGGGTGGTGGAATAACAAACTGACCATGAAAGTTGTCAACTAGGTGTGAATGGATGAGTGAAACATAAAATAAGTTGAATGCTATTTGAGTTGGATGGATGGGATTTATGATAGAGTGGGTAGATATAAAAAAAATCCAAAAGGGGGAAACTAGAGGATAAAATAAGTCTATGCAATCTCCATAGGGATTACTTCTAGGTTGGTATCTTTTTGGATAAGTGTCTTAAAATAAATACTTGTAGCTAGTATCTTTTTCTCACACATATACAAACATAGTAAGGTATTCTAAGGAAAAATGATATAGCAAACTCTAATATCTCAAATAAAGGTTGCTCATATTTAGAGCATTTATTAGACACCCTTTTTCAAAAAATAATAGTTCAAATCATAGAGGTATCTAAGGTATCTATTTCTCACTCCTAGAAATATATAACATGGGAAACACTTCTACACACTCAGAGAAATGAAATAGTCAACCTAGTTGAATAAATTAAATGATGTCTACTAATCATCAAATAACTACTCCACACCTTATATTAGCGTACACCACTAATAACAAGGAATTATAGGTATCTTTTTCACACTTAAAATTAATAAATCAACTAACCAATAAAATAAACACAATTAATTAAACATAATTAAAATATCAAAACATCAACATAGTTGTGTGGAAATCAAAAATAAATTTCTTTCTATATTGATAAAAATTTCCAACTTCTCCTTCCTCCTTGAAAATGTGAGGATTAAAAATATATATATATTTGGTGAGAGGTCGCCTTATCCTCAATGTTCATGCAAAACTTTAAAATTACATGCTAATAATCAAAATGAGAATTATAATTGATTTACATTGTGAATTTATAATTAAATATGGTAAAAATTATGTCTTCAAAATAATATTCATTATTAAAAAATAATGCAATGTGTGCATGTTTTAAAACTTCTTTAGTTAACTATTACATGCTTTGGTTCCATTTTCCAATTTACATGCAAAATACATTTAAAATCAACCTAAGAAAATTAAGGTTTACTAAAATTTGGGGTCTACATGATTTAACTTGTAGTAGTTGGTGGGACTAAATTAGATGTTGGATTTGAACTAGATGATGTAGCCATTACCTATTTCTTTTATTCTAGGTCTTGATAATGCTTATATCCAACACTATGATAGAATATGATTGCATCCATATTCAGAAGAGATGTATTATACACAAGAGTGAGTTGAACTAATAAGCATTCATGCTTGGATTTCATGTCTTTGAACTCCACCTAGAACATTCCTACTTCATTAACTTTATTCCTATCAAATCCTAATTCTTGTTCAATATCCTCCATTATACACCCTTAAAGACTTTGTTTAAAATTAGTATATTATTGTTGGATTATTTAGTCAAAATTAGCCTACCATGTTAGATTTTATGAGATATCTTTGTCCTAATATAATTTTAATTCATAAAAAAATTGCAAGACCTAATTTTAATGAGATGTCAACTTTAAAATCAAGGCTTGTACACTTGACACCTAGTCCTAGGATTCTTGTGTCTGGGTGACCACCAAATTAAGAGAATTAGGTACTTCAAATGGTGTCATCAAATCCAAATGGATGAAATCCTTATTCACTGTGTAAAATACAAGTAAATTAAATTTATTCTCATCATATTTAAAATAATTAAACAATTTAGATGTTTTAATAATATAAGGAGACAATTTTGTTCTCATTAAAATTAGTGTTAAAAATATTATACAACCTAAGATATGCATTCTATACAACACTTTAAATTTCCCCAAGAACATATAAATTTTTTTCTTATTTTTATACCTACTCTAGCTCTTACTACAACTCTTTCCTAGCTTGTTTGGTGCTTGCATGGAGTTTTATCAAAGCCTCTATATTTGTTTGAAGATAATCCTTAAAATCATTAATCTATGAAGACTCTACAAGCATCATGTTATTTATATTAGATAAAGATAAAACATAATGTTTTTCCTCTAAAATCACACACTTACCATATCCATCTTGGATCTTCCTCCTCTTATCCCTATGGATAGTTCCTATTCATTTATCAAAATTAGAGCTCACAATAGGAAGATTTATAATCACTATATTTTGACTTTGTGAAGCTCAGGCTTCCAATTATTCTACCCATTATGTAATATAAAATAGTTTAGTATCAAATTGTTTAGTGTCTTGGGAGGAATCTTCCAACAAAATATCCCTAAAAGACTACATTAATACCTCCACATGTAGTGGGTTTAGTAAGGAAGGGAAGATGATTTTGCACAAATCTACATTACCAAATTGATGATTAGGATGCAATGTATAAGTAGCCTTATTATTAATAGTTTTTGTAGATGAAATAATTGAAGTGGATTGAGTATTACTATAATAAGTCATTGTAAAACATAACTAAGTAGACGACACATGAATTTGAGCACTTATAAAGGTTCCCATAGTTTATTTTAAATGAACTTTCTTGGTCATAGAGATAGTGGGGAGAATAATAAATGAAATAGTAACATGAAAAGTATAAATAATAGGTTATAGATAAACATTAATAGTATTATAAAGGAAATGAAGAAATAATTGGAACATAAGACACAATAGGAACAACATAGACCAAAGAAACCATATCAACTAGTGGCTATAGTAACAATGACCTCACCTAGCCCTCTTGCCTTAATTATCACCTTTAATTTTATTCCCTATAGTATTGGGAAATTATCCATCTATAGTTATTCATTCTCATACTCAAGCTCACTATCTCTTGATAGTGCTCCTATAGTTGAAATTATGAGGGACTCAACTAATTGAAGATGGTCTTTGAGAGATCTTGCTTTTATCTTATAGAAAATTATTATGTTTTCAAACAATGGAGGAGTCTGTTGAGTGGTAGAAGGTGTAATTTCCACACTTTTAGAAATAGGAATAGAGGAAGAAATAGGAAAATCTATATCCTTGGAGTAAAAAAAATAAATGTAAATTAGTTCCTATGCTCCTCTCCAAGAACTTGTAGTAGTAGGTATTTCCTTCATCTATTACTCTTGATTAACAACCATCTTTAGAAATAGTGTTGGATCTTTGGATGGACCTCCTTGTAAATAGATTGAAATAATAGGTATTCTTCCACACCATGATCCTTATTAATAGTTATCATCACAATGGGTGTTGGATGGGATGACTTCCCTAGTCTAAGGGTTGTTGGAGATCCCTAGAGTTCCAATAATTTGTTGCATCCCATTTACCTATAGGTTCAAGCCTAGTCTGTGCATCTTAAATTATGATAGATGGATACCTTTGTATAGACCTTAATTATCCCGTATTAATCCATCCAATCATTCCATATCCAAGACCTCAGCCTCATCCTTCATGTTTAAGAAAATAAAATCATGTTCATATGGTTTGTGTTGGTATGGAATACCTAGGCCTGAGATATGATTTTGAATAAGGCCATGAGGATCCCAATCCTTGTATATCAAGGATATTATTGCATAAAATTTTCTTAGTTTCCTAACTTCTCTGAAGTGATCTTATGGGTGTAACACATCTAGTCAATCATCAAAAAAGACCCATGGAACACACCCTTATGTTTCTTATTCATATATTCATCAATACTCCACCATAACAAATAATAAATTTATTATTTAGCTAATTTTTCTAGGATATACTTGGGGAGACACAAAGGGAAAACCTTATTCCTTACCACCATCATTATAGTAGAGTCTATGTATAACCAATAATCCCCCCTTGGCTGCAATATTTTCTTGTTGTTTTCTGATACTTAGTCTAATGGATCCTCATCAATTGCACTCCAAAATTGGGGATAAACATTCTAGGAAATTATAGTGATATTCATCTATACAAATATATGTGAAGGAAATAAAAAATTTCACATATTTGGTTCTTGATATAGTACGAATCTAGGATCCAAAGTGATCCACTATGAATGTAAATAGTGGCCATGATTGCATATAATAGATCATACATTATGTATAAATGGTAGCCAATGGGTGTTTTTTCCTTTTTTAACATCTAATCTTAGATCCTAGAATTTTTTATCTCTCGTAGGGAAAAATTTAGGTCAAAAATCATCAATAAATCCAACAACAACACCCATTCTAGGTGGAGGAAGTATATGCTAATGTAAACATATAATGTATTCAATAAGGTCAGTCTAATATGGACTCTCATCCTAAATTTCATGATTGGCATGGGTTTTTTGGCCTTGAAGGTGACTATTTACCTAGGATAAATCCATTTCCTTAATGTATTTTCATTATGATTTTCTTCTTTCACAATTCATCTATTTGTCCATTGAAGGTGGCATATGTGGTGCGTAGTCCTATCATCTTGGCAAATCATCCCATGATATGTAGGTAAAACCTATCTTATAGTTCATGTGGTATAAACAATCACCAACCACATTCCCTAAAAATAAAAAATCACATTATAGGTTGACGTAGGTCATCACTTTGGGTTTGATAATTACAAAATGTAGTTGTTGGTGTTTCAGTGGTAGTAAGTCAACTAACATCTACCTTTCTTTAGTTGTAATATTTACCTCATGTGAATGGGTGTCTACATTCTCTATTTCATCCTATACATCTATGTAATTAGTAAATTCATCATTTACCACTATTGTGTTGAATACAATGTCTATATATTCCATATAATTTTTTATAGATAATTTTGAAGGTGTAAATACTCCAATGAATACCTTAGATCATGAAGCCATTATTTATCTATTTTACTCACATAATTATCATAATTGATTCAATTGTTTGCTATATTAGTAGAATTAATTCACAAATAAACATAGATAACTAGGGCTTAAAGTTCTCTTTGGAATCAAAATTCATTTGAGATTTTTTTAAATCAAAAGGCATGATGTCTCTTGAAAGTTTTCTCATATAAATTTTAGTATAAAACTATAATTCTAGTTTATGTATCATTCATGTCCAACATCTCCAAGATTGTTTTACTCATATAATTTGAAATTTGAAATTTAATTTTACATGTATTCCATGTATACTTTTTATACATTTATAATAATTCCATGTTGTTGAATTAGACAAGTGTCATGTTACCAATAATTATGCATACAATTAGTTATGCAATGTGGCATGCATTTAGAAGTATGGTGTTGGAAATTTTGTTGAAATTGGGTTAGCCAAATTTCATCATGCCTTAGATGCATAAAACCTAAATATGAAATTTATGAATAATTAATCTTCTATATAAATTTATTAAAAAAAAATTCAGCAAAAGTTTCGAATAAAAATTGTAAAGACCCGAAAGCTCAGAGATGCAGAAGACGAAAGTTACAACAAAAAATTTTCATAACTTAGAAAATTTATAATGAACAAAATTTATACACAAAAGTTGTCAATAAACATTATTTATGACAAAAACATATCACAAAGACAAAATATACTACGAATCAAAATGCCAAATTTTGCGAGTTGTGAAAACTAAGAATTTAGATGAACAAAATTTTCAAAGACCAACTTGGTAAAGAAAAAAATACATGGATTCCAAAACTTAGGATTTTAATTCTATAATTCATTAACATATTTATAAAACATATATATTCACAAAACTATTGAAATCCATTAATAGGTCAGTCCAAATTAATCACACATTGAAAACATGAATAATAAGAAATGTTGATTGAATTTATATATAAAATTGTGTTCAACAAAAATCATCCATGTAAGGAATAATAAATTTTAAATATTTAAGCATAACAAGATGGATATATGAATATAAATGAAAAAATATTTTAAAAATAGACCTAGGCCTTTTAGCCTATACTGGGTCCTTATTTAGAAATTGAGAATGGGGGTGTGTTGAGTACAAAACAATCTCTAAGGGTCCCACCCTCTCTAGTCAATTTTTCTTGTACTAGTATTTACACTAGAATACAAAATGGTTCACTTACCTAGTTAGGCATATACATTCCTTATTATTTGATCTATAATTATATTTTCTTAATTTTTTATAATAAGTAAGGACTTATTTACATAAGTTGCATTATATGTTTGAATGAACCATAGTTCAGTGTGTGGTCTACTATCCAAGCCTACTCAATACATGTAATCTCAGGTATAACTCTCTTTCTTTTACTCTAGTAATTTTACTAATTTACATTACTAGATTAAATGGGGATAATTTAATCATATAAATTAATATTTAATGCTAAAATAATACACTTGTGACTATTATTTTATTTTTAATGATTGTTAAAAGAGGTTTTTTAATAGATACATAAAAATTTTACAAAAATTAAATAAACTTTGACAACAAAGCTAGAATAGACATTAAACCCATGTAGTTCATGCCCAGTTACATGAATATAAGATTTTATTCCTCTATATGTATGTAATAGATCCATACATTTAAAAATATAGATCCATAATTATTCCTACTCTTCATTCCAAAGAACATAAGCTCATCATCATATTGATTTTGACTTCTAACTTATCTATTTTTACATCACATACAAGAAGTATTTTTTAGGACTATCCCACCCTTTGATAGAATGAAATATGTTAGTCATGGCCTATCACCAAATAATATCTAATTTTTAAAATTTAAAATCAATAAACGTGTCATCCTACATGTTTCACAATCCCCATCTGAGTAATTTAACCAAAGATCACTATAAATTCACATTTCAAACCATTTTAAAAAAATAGATTCATACATGGAAAAACATTGTAACATACAATTTCACATTTAAGACAAGTCACATATTCTTCCTAAATCAAATACCACACAACCCTAGTAGGCCTAAGCTAACTTTACGTACACCTCAAATGTCATAAGTCATGGTTTACTCACATTAATTAGACTAATATTATACAAATGTTTATCATAGGAGAACTACCTAAATATTAATCCTTATTAGTATTGGTATATATTTAGTGCTCACCATAGGGGTATTAAGGTCAAACAAAAATTTAACCAATAACCCATTTTAAATATTTATTTTATTTATTCTCAATTATATATCAATCTAGGGTTTTAAGTGAATAAGAAGATACATAGAGGATTCCTCAAAAAATTGTTCATCAAAGAACACACTCACACGATCAATAGGTGACAACCAAGGCCAAGATAAATATAGAGGGAAAAACTCATAATAGATGTTGGTGTTCCTAATAGACTATAACATAGGTTGGTTGTGTCTAGTTAGTGAAACCTCATCCATATATAAAGAGAATATGTATTCCCAATTAATAGTCAGTCAACACAGTCATATATTTAGATCCACATTTGCATACACAATCTTGCAAGGTATGTTTCATAAATATGTAATTTGTACATGTTTTTCCCCCATTTTACAATCTTTCCATATTTAACAAGTTCTAAATAATAAATAATTAATTCACTATATATTTTAATATTTTTATTTTATATAATGTTTTTTCATAATTAGTATTTAAGTATTCCTTTATATTTCACTATTTGATAAAACATCAAGTCATTTATGCTAAATGTATGTCAATATTATCATTGTCAAGTATTGAAGACCAAATTATAGTATCTAAAAATTCCCCATATATTATAGTAATGAAATTGTTAGAGTAAAAGGATAAGTTATACCTATGTATAATATGATTTTACTTTTTGTTAGATAGATCTTAATGTTTATTTTCACTCCATATAAGCTTAAAATGATAATGTGGTAGTTGATGTCCATATGTGAAATTTGAAATTTAAAAAATGAAAGAGTAATGGTTATAATACAACCATATGATTGTTTAAACTATGTTACATTTGTAAATCATTTTAGATGAGTTTTCCTCATTTAAGAATTAGATATTTTGGGTTGATCATTCCCTAAAATTTTATGACTATATAATATCTTGAGTTGGTAAGAAAATATTCCCAAACGCTCATGTATGTGAGGAAAAGTACACATGTCATGAAAATAAAAAGATTTATAATAAAAAAGATAGAAATAACAATGTGGCTAGGTATATATCTAAAAATAAAACTACATAGGTAAATTAGATAAAAGAGAATGCAAGGTTTTTTCATAAATAAATCAACCACTACCTAAATATTATAGATTCAAATGTACTTTTTTGATTTATTTTGATCAAGTTTGATACATGAAAAAACAAAGTATTATCATTAATTAATTATCAATATCCATACCCAATCATTTGATTTTTTTTTTTTATGTGTGAAGTATAATGACAACCATTTTCCATTCAACTATAAATGTGTTGTATATGTATATGAATTTCTATCATGACCCATAAATGTTTATGCTAAATTATGAGAATGCAGATCGAAAATGTAATATGAATGTATCAATATAAAAAAAATTATTGTAGAATTTTGTTCATATTATAATATATATGTCCCTTTTATTTAATATCATATTTATAATATTTTTAATGTACCTAAAAAATAATGATATATGAACCATGTGAATCTATTAAACTTATGAAAGTTGTATGTGTTGTTCTAGTTTTATGCTCATGGAGGCTTAGGTATCTAAGACAATCCAATTATAATTACCCCATTTTGAGATGGGTTATATATCATACAAGTCACTGAATTGAAATTAATAGTGAAAACTAACATGTCATACATATATAAAACATTGATGTAATATAGTTTCATCATGTGGAGAGTATGACAACATAGTAATGTATATAGTAATAAAAGCATGTATGTAACATATGCAATGTAAGGCATAAGTGTTATGTATATATAATTATATCATTGAATTATGAAGTGAAAATAAGGAATACTATATAGTAACAGTGCATGATATTGATCATGGCACCTATCAATGTCAGCAAGCTCAATAAATAGAACAAACTCAACAAGATCAATTATTAGTTATCACACATATGCCATATAACTACATACAAGGGGCATATATATTTCATAAAAATAAATTATAAAGTAACAAATAATATGACACAATAAATTTTATAAAAAAGGAATATAAATTAAAGTATAAAGTATAAAGGCCACACACAATAGTCACATATAAATTAGTATGTCATGTAAAATATTAATAATATTAATGCAACATATACAAATTAACTTGTTTACACCATACACATATATCAATTTCATGTCATATTAAATGGAATAAAGTGTGCCATTGTGTATTAAATGAGTAATAAGAAAGGCATGTTTAACTAGTATATGTGATTCAACATGGCACGAATTTCACTAAAAGATATAACATGTAATATTGAAACATGTTGCATAAGATGCCCTAATGTGTCCAATAGATAGAGGGTTAACCAAAATTTCTATGCCCATGTTTAACTTGTATTTCATTCATATTAGTTACATATAATGAAATACATGTGTCTATGTAAATACTATTCCATCTTCCAAAAGGTTTGATAAATAACATATGTAAATTTAAAATGTAAACTAGCCATCATGTCATGCACATGTCCTAATTTTGTATTTTTTAATATAATAATGGTTTTATCATTTTATTAATAATTATTCTAGTAATGATAGATAAATGTTAAAAACAAAAAGGAAAAGAGTTCATAAATAATAATGTTTTCCTCAATAGAGAGAAAACCACATTAGGGAGACAAGAATTGATGAGTGGGAAACCATAAAATGGATTAAAAAACCCACGTCTATTATAAGGTTTGAATAATATTTATATTCAATTAAAATATAAAATAAAATAAAATATAAAGATATATAATAATCGATTCAAGGCAAAAGAGTCATTTCAAGATATCTAGAGCAAGATGGTATAGAAGAAAGGAGAAGATGGTTACTTAAATAGAGTAAGTGGAAGGATGAGGGAGATACAATAATACCATCATGATATTACAAGTCTTCTCTAGTGTGTTTCAAATGTCCTATTACCTATAATGGTGAGGGGAATGTGTGTGATAAGTGTGGGGAGGGTTAAATTCACATGTAACTCTAAGATTATCTATAAGAGGAAAAAATATGTGTGACACCTCACCAATCTAGCATAAAGTTAATTTATAATAATAAATTCTCAAGTAAAAGAGACTTAGTATAAGAATTAATTATGCTAAATTACATAGAAAATATGAAATCAAATAATATTAATTTACAACACTTCCCATTAAGCTTAATTTTAGGTTACAAAAGTGGATAAAACATTTTAAAAATAAGTAAAGGAGTTGACATTACATAATGTTTCCCCTTAATGGAAAATTACTTCAATAATAATTACAATATTTTAAAGATAATAAATAATAATATTAGGTGTCACAAAAATTTTTAAGGATGAAATTGTGATCATCGATAATATACAAGAATTCTCTTTGGACAAGATGGTCAATTTGTAATGGAACAAGAACCAACAAAAAGGAAATGGAAAATACGATCATATACACTTATAAAATAAACTGGATAACAAAAATATTAATGTTAACTAAATAATATAATATAAAAATACAATCTATACAAATTATATGTAAAATAGGAAAATGGAGAAATAAAGACAACTTCCATCATAAAGTGTGACATCCTAGAAAAGAAGTTTTTTAAATTAATGACCTCTAGTATATGTACATTTACTTTGCAACATAAAATTTAGGAATTCATAAAAATATTGAGTTTATAATTTTGTTTTAAATTAAGATGTGTCACTTGTAAAATATATTTAACATGAAGCAACTGAATAATTATCATATGAAGGAAAATCAAAATATCTATAAGATAAATTATCTCTAGGAATAAAAATCATTTTTTTACCTTAGTAGTAGGCTATGTAGTGTTCTCCAAAAATGTATGAAACCTAAAGATGAAATTTATGAATAATGAATATCAAAGATAAAATTTATGAAAAAAATTGTTAACAAAAGTTTTGAACAAAATTTCCAAAGACCCAAAATCTTGGAGATGTAGAAGATGAAAGTTACAACAAACAAATTTCATGACGTAGAAAAGTTATGATGTAAAAAATTTATAAAAAAAACATTCTCAATGAACATGAGTTATGATAAACACATATCACAAAGACAAAAGATGAAAATAATCAAAATTCCAAACTATGCAAGTTGTTAAAACCAAAAAAATTGATGAACAAAATTTTCAAAGACTGACTTCC
This sequence comes from Torreya grandis, assembly GCA_037957365.1. Taxonomy (NCBI): domain Eukaryota; kingdom Viridiplantae; phylum Streptophyta; class Pinopsida; order Cupressales; family Taxaceae; genus Torreya; species Torreya grandis. The sequence goes on from JARHVA010006297.1 coordinate 759,336, forward strand.
TGAAGAGAAAAGTACATGGAGTCCAAAACCTAGGATTTTAATTCTATAATTCATACAAATATTTATAAAACCAGTATATTCAAAAAAAAAACTTGAAGTTAATTAATATATTAGGCCAAATTAATCACATATTAAAAACTTGGGTAACGAGGTAATGTCCATTACATTTATATTGCAAAATGTGTTTAACAAAAATCATCCACATAAGGAATAAGAAATTTTAAATATTTAAGACTAATTAGGTGCATATAAGAATACAAATGAAAAAATATTTTTAAAATATACCTAGGCCTTTCAGCCTATATTGGGTCCTTTTTTGAAAAATTGAGAATGGGGGTGTGTTGAGTAAAAAAAAATCTCCAAGTGTCCTACCTCTCTAGTAACATTTTTTTGTACTAGTGTTTACACCAGAATACAAAATGGTTCACTTACCAAATTAGGCATATTCATTCCTTATTATTTAATCTATAAATATATTTTCTTATTTTTTTATATTAATAAAGGACTTATTTACATATGTTCCATTTTAGGTTTGAATAGACCATAGTTCAGTGTGTGGCCTACCATCGAATCCTACTCAACACATGTAGGCTCGGGTATACCTCTCTTTATTTTACTATAGTAATTTTACTAATTTTCATTCCTAGATTAAATGGGGGAAATTTAAGGATATAAATTAATATTTAATTCTAAAATAATTCACTTGTGACTATTATTTTAATTTTAATTATTGGTAAAGGAGGGTTTTAAATAGAGGCCTAATTTTTTAAAAATAAGCTAATAGAATTGGACAACAAAGGTATAATAGAAAATAAACCCATGTAGTTCATTCCCAATTACATGAATATAATATTTAATACCTCTATATGTATGTTAAATATCTATACCTTTAAAAATAAAGATGCATAATTATTCCTACTATTCATTCAAAAAAACCTAAGCTCATCATCATATTGATTTAGTATTCCAACTTATCTAATTTTACATCCCATACAAGAAGGATTGTTTAGGACTATCCCACCCTCCAATATCATTTGAATATGTAAGTCATGGCTTATCACCAAATAATATCTAATTTATAAAATTTAAAATCAACTAACATATCATCCTACATGTTTCACAATCCCCATTTGAATAATTTCCTAAAAACTATAAATCCACATGCCAAACCATTTTTAAAAAATATTTCATACATGGAAAATCATTATAACTTACAAATACACATTTACCAAATGTCACATATTCTTCTCAAATAAAATACCACACAACTCTAATATTCCTAAGCTAACTTTGTGTACACCTCAAATGTCACAAGCCATGATTTACTCACATTAATTAGACCAATATTATAAAAATGTTTATCATGGGAAAACTACATAAAATTTTATCCTTATTAGTATTCATATATATTCACTACTCATCATAGGGAGTATTGAGGTCAAATGGAAATTTAACCAATAACCCATTTTTAATTTTTATTCCATTTATTATTAATTATATACCAATGTAGTGTTTTATGTGAATAATAAGATACATAGAGGATTACTCAAAAAATTGTTCATCAAAGAACACACTCACATGATCAATAGGTGACAACCAAGGCCAAGATAAAGATAAATGGAAAACTTTTTACTATATGTTGGCATTCCTAATAGACAATAACATAGGTTGGTAATGTCTAGTTAGTGAAATCTCATCCATATATCAAGAGAATATGTATTCCCAATTCATAGTATTCAACACAGTCATATAGTTAGATCCACATTTTCATACACAATCTTGCATGGTATGTTTTATATCTATCTAATTTTTACACGTTCTTTCCCATTTTTGAATCTTTAAATATTTAACAAGTTATAAATCATAAATAATTAATTTACTATAATTTTTAGTATTTTTATTTTACATAATGTTTTTTCATAATTAGGATTTAAGCATTCCCTTATGTTTCACTATTTGATAAAACATCAAGTCATTTATGCTAAATGTATGTCAATATTATCATTGTCAAGTATTGAAGACTAGACTGTAGTATCTAGAAATTCCCCCAATTATTATAGTAATGAAATTATTAGAGTAAAAGGATAAATTTTACCTATGTAGAATATGCTTTCCCTTTTCATTAGATAGATCTGAATGTTTAGTTTCACTCAATATAAGATTAAAATTATAATGTGGTAATTTATGTCCATATGCGAAATTTTAAATTTAAAAAATGAAAGAGTAATGGTTAGAATACATCCATGTTCTTGTTTGAACTATGTTGCCTTTGATATAGGATCTTGATTTGGTAAGGAAATATTATAAAAGGCTCATGTATGTGAGGAAAATTACACATTTTATGAGAATAAAAAACTTTATAATAAAAAGATAGAAATAACAATGTGGCTAGGTCTAGATCTAAAAAGAAAAACAACATAGGTAAATTGATTTAAAAATAAACATTTCAATGTTTTTTCATAAATAAATCAACCACTACATAAATATTATAGATTCAAATATAATTTTTTAATTCATTTTAATCAAGTTTGATACATGAAAAAAATAAAGCATTATGAATACTTAATTATCAATATTCATACCCAATCATTTGAAAATGTTTCATTATGTGTGAAGTAGAATGAAAACCAATTTCCATTCAACTATAAGTGTGTTGTATATGTATATGAATTTCTATCATGACCTCTTAATGTTTATGCTGAATGATGAGAATGTCGATTAAAAATGTAATGTGAATGTATAACTCTAAAATTATGTTATTGTAAAATTGTGTTCATATGATAATATATATGTCCCTTGTATTTTGTATCAAATTTACAATATTTTTAATGTATCTAAAAAATAATGATATATGAACCATGTTAATCTATTAAAATTATGAAATTTGTATATTTTGTTCTAGTTTTTTGTTCATGGAGGCTTATGTCTCTAAGACAAGCCTATTATAATTACCTCATTTTAAGATGGGTTATATATCATATAAGTCACTATATTAAAATTAGTAATGAGAAGTATCATGTCATGCATATATAAAACATTGTGTAATATAATTTGATCATGTGGAGAGTATGACAACATAGTACTGTATGTAACAATAAAGGCATGTATGTAACATATGGAATGTAAGGCATAAGTGTTATGCATATATAAGTATATCATTGAAGTATGAAGTATAAGTGAAAACAAGGAATAATATATAGTAATAGTGCATGATATTGATCATGACACCCCTCAATGTCAACAAGCTCAATAAATAGAACAAACTCAACAAGATCAATAGTTAGTTATCACACATATGCCAAAGAACTATATACAAGGCACATATAGATGTCATAATAACAAAGGATAAAGTAAACACATAATATGACATAATAAATTTTATATAAAAATGAATATAAATTAATGTCGTAATGACCAATCCCAAAGGCCACACAAAATAGTCACATATAAATTAGTATGTCATGTAAAATATTAATAATATTAATGGAACATATAAAAAGTAACTTGTCTACACCATACACATATATAAATGTCATGTCACAATAAAAAGGAATAAAGTGTACAATTGTGTAGTAAATGAGTAATAATAAAGGCATGTTTAATTAGTATATGTGATTTAATAGGGCACAAAGGTCACTAAAAGTTATAAACTATAATAGTGAAACATTTGGAACAAGATGCCCCAATGTGTCCACTAGCTAGAGGGATAAACAACATTTCTATGCCCATGTTTAACTTGTATTTCATTCATATCAGTTAGATACCATGAAATACATGTTTATATGTAAATAATATACCATCTTTTAGAAGGTTTGATAAATAACATATGTAAATTTAAAATGTAAACTAGCCATCATGTCATGCACATGTCCTAATTTTGGTTTTTTTAATATTTTAATGGGTTTTTAATTTTATTAATACTTATTACAGTAATGATAGATAAACTTTTAAAAAATAAATAAAAAGAGTTCATAAATAATAAACTTTTACTCAATAGAGAAAAAACCAAATTAGAGAGACAAGAATTGACTAGTGGGGAAACCATAAAAGGGATAAAAAACCACGTCTATTATAAGGTTTGAATAATATTTATATTAAATTAAAATACAATAAAAATATATATAATAATTTATTCAAGGCAAAAGAGGCATTTCAAGATATCTAGAGCAAGATGGTCTAGAAGAGAGGAGAAGATGTCTATATAAATAGAGTAAGTGGAAGGATGAGGGAGCTAAAATAATACCATCATGACCTTACAAATCCTCTTTAGTGTGTGAAAAATGTCCTATTACCTAGAATGGTGAGGGGGATGTGTGTGAAAAGTGTATGGAGGGTTAAATTCACATGTAACTCAAAGATTCTCTATAAGATGAGAAAATAGGTGTGACACCTCATAAATCAGGGACAAAGTGAATTTATAGTAATAAATGCACAACTAAAAGAGACTTAGGATAAGCCTTAATTAACCTAAATTACTTAGGAAATATGAACCCAAATAATATTAATCTACAACACTCTGCATTAAGCATAATTTTAGGTTACAAAAGTGGATAAAACCTTTTACAAACAAGGAAAGGAGTTGACAATTACATAATGATCTCCCTTAATGGACAATTACTACAATAAGAATTACAATATTTTTAAGATTATAAATAAGAATATAAGGTGTCAACAAAATTTTGAAGATGAAATTTTGATCATCGATAATATATAATAATTCTCTTTAGACTAGATGGTCAATTTATAATGGAACAAGGACCAACAAAAAGTAGATGGAAAATATGATCATCTACACTTACAAAATAAAATGGATAACACTAATTTTAATGTTAAGCAAATAATATTAGATAAAAATACAATCTAGATAAATTTGATGTAATAAAATTATATTTAAAAAAGGAAAATGGATAAATAAAGACAACTTCCATCATAAAGTGTGACATCCTACACAAGAATAAATTTTTTAAATCAATGACCTCGAGTCTATGGAAATTTAATTTACAACATAAAATTTAGGAATGCATAAAAATATTGATTTTAGCAAAAGGGAGAAAAGTAAGATGTGTCACTTGCAAAATATATTTAACATAAAGCAACTGAATAATTATCATATGAAGGTAAATCAAAATATCTATAAGATAAATTATCTCTAGGAATAAAAATCATTTTTTTTTACCTTAGTAGTAGGTCACGTGTAGTGTTCTCCAATAATGCATGAAGCCTAAACATGAAAGTTATGAATAATGAATCTCCTAGATAAAATTTATGAAAAAATTTATCAACAAAAATTTTAAACAAAATTTGCAAAGACCCAAAATCATGGAGATACAGAAGATGAAAGTTACAACTAAAAAATTTCATGACATACAAAAGTTATGATGAACAAAATTTCTAAATAAACATTCTCAATGAACATGAGTTATGATAAATACATATCACAAATACAAAATAGGCAAGTTGTGAAAACCAAAAATTTTGATGAACAAAATTTTCAAAGACTGACTTCCTAAAGAGAAAAATACTTAAGAGTCCAAAACCTAGGATTTTAGTTCTATAATTTATCTAGATATTTAGAAAACCACTATATTCAAAAAAATATTCAAGGTAATTAATATATTAGGCCAAATGAATCACACATTGAGAACCTAGGTAACGAGGTAATGTCCATTACATTTATATTTAAAAATGTGTTTAATAAAAATCATGCAGGTAAGGAGTAAGAACTTTAAAATCTTTAAGCATAATTAGATGCATATATGAATACAAATGACAAAATATGTTAAAAATAGACCTAGGCCTTTCATCCTAGATTGGGTCCTTTTTGAAAAATTGAGAATGGGGGTGTTTTGAGTATTAAAAAATATCCAAGGGTCTTACCCTCTCTAGTCACATTTTTTTGTACTAGTATTTACATCAGAATACAAAATGGTTCACTTACCAAATTAAGAATATTCATTCCTAATTATTTAATCTATAAGTATCTTTTATTATATTTTTATATTAAGTAAGTAATTATTTACATATTTTGCATTTTAGGTTTGAATGAACCATAGTTTAGTGTATGGTCTACCATCCAATCCTACTCAACACATGTAAGCTCGAGTATACCTCTCTTTATTTTACTCTAGTAATTTTACTAATTTTCACTCTTAGATTAAATGGGGGAAATTTAATATCTAAGATAATGCACTTGTGACTATTATTTTATTTTTAATTATTGGTAAAAGAGGTTTTTAAATAGAGACCTAAATTTTTTACAAGCTAATAGACTTGGACAACAAAGATTGAATAAACATTAAACCCATGTAGTTCATTCCCAATTACATCAATATAATATTTTATTCATCTATATTTATGTGAAACATCTATACCTTTAAAAATATAGATTCATAATTATTCCTACTCTTCACTAAAAATAACCTAGCTCATCATCATATTGATTTAGTCTTCCAACTTATCTAGTTTTATATCCCATACAAGAAGGATTGTTTAGGACTATCCCACCCTCCGATATCATTTGAATATGTATGTCATGGCTTGTCACCAAATAATATTAAATTTATAAAATTTAAAATCAATTAACATGTCATCCTACATGTTTCAATCCCCATCTAAAGAATTTCTAAAAATATCACTATAAATCCACATTCCAAAACATTTTTACAAAAGAGGTTCATACATGGAAAATAATTATAACATACAAATGCACATTGACAAAAGGTCATATATTCTTCCCAAATAAAATACCACATAACCCTAGTATGCCTAAGCTAACTTATTGTACACCTCAAATGTCACAAGTCATGGTTTACACACATTAATTAGACCAATATTATACCAATACTTATCACGGGATAATAACATAAATTTTGATCCTTCTTAGTATTTGAATGTATGTATTTATCATAATAAGGGGTATTTAGTTCAAACCAAAACATAACCAATAACCCATTTTAAATTTGTATTCCATTTGTTTTGAATTATATATCAATTCGGGGTTTCAAGTGAAGAAAATGATAAATAGAGGATTTCATAAAAAAATGTTTATCAAACAACACACTCACATAATCAGTAGGTGACAACCAAAGCCAAGATAAACATAGAGGTAAAAATGATTACTAGTTGGTGTTCTTAATAAACTATAACATAGGTTGGTTATGTCTAGTTAGTGAAACCTCAGCCATATATCAAAAGAATCTGTATTCCCAATTCATACTCAGTCAACATAGTCACATAGTTAGACACATATTTACGATTATAATCTTGCATAAAATTTTTTATAACTATGTAATTTTTATATGTTCTTTCCCATTTTAGAATCTTTCCATATTTAACAAGTTCTAAATCATAAATAATTAATTTATTATATATCTTAATATTTTTATTTCACGTAATGCTTTTTCATAATTAGTATTTAAGCATTCCATTATATTTCACTATTTGATAAAAAACAAGTCATTTATGGTAAATGTATGTTAATATTATCATTTTCAAGTATTGAAGACCAGATAATAGTATCTAAAAATTTCCCCAATTATTATAGTAATGAAATTGTTAGAGTAAAATGATAAATTATACCTATGTAGAACATGTTTTTCCTTTTCATTAGACAGATCTGAATGTTTAGTTTCACTCCATATAAGCTTAAAATGAGAACGTGGTAGTTGATATCCATATGTGAAATATGAAATTGAAAAAATGAAAGAGTACTAGTTAGAATACACCCATATGCTTATTTAACCTATGTTACCTTTGTAAATTATTGGATATGATGTTTCTTCCTTAAAGAATTATATATTTTGGGTTGATAATGCCCCAAAATTTTGTAAGTATATAGGATCTTGAGTTGGTATGTAAATATTCCAAAGCACTCATGTATGTGAGGTAAAAGTACACAATTTATGAAAATAAATAACTTTATAATAAAAATATAGAGATAAGCGTGTGGCTAGGTCTATATCCAAAAATAAAAAATACATTTGTAAATGAGATAAAAAAACAATTCAAGGATTTCTCATAAATAAATCAACCACCACATAAATATTATAGGTTCAAACGTATTTTTTTGCTTCATTTTGATTGAGTTTGATACATGAAAAAAAATAAAGCATGATCATTAATTAACTATCAATATTCATACCCAATCATTTAAAATGTTTGATTATGTGTGAAGTAGAAAGACAACCATTTTACATTCAATTTAAATGTTTTTTATATGTATTTTAATTGCTATCATGACCTGTAAATGTTTATTCTGAATTATGGGAATGTGGATCAAAAATGTAATGTGAATGTATAACTCTAAAATTTTTTTATTATAAACTTTTGTTCATATTATAATACATATGTCCCTCGTATTTTGTATCAAATTTCCAATGTTTTTTAATGTATCTTAAAAATTATGATAGATGAACCATTTGAATCTATTGAACTTATAAAAGTTGTATATGTTATTATGATTTTTTGCTTATGGAGGCTTATGTCTCTAAGACAAGCCCATTATAATTAACCCATTTTGAGATGTGTTATATATCATATAAGTCACTCAATTAAAAATAATAATGAAAATTATCATGTCATTTATATATAAGACATCGTGTAATATAATTTTATCATGTGGAGAGTATGACAACATACGAATTTATGTAATAATAAAGGCATGTATGTAACATATGGAATGTGAGGCATGCAACTGTTATGTATATATAAATATATCATTGAATTATTAATTATAAGTGAAAATAATGAATACTACATAGTAACAATGCATGATATTGATCTTGGCACCCCTCAATGTCAATAATCTCAACAAATAGATTAAGCTCAACAAGATCAATAGTTAGTTGTCACACATATGCCAAAGAGCTACATACCAGGGACATATATATGTCATAATAATAAAGGATAAATTACACACATGATATGACACAATAAAATGTATAAAAAATCAATATAAATTAATGTCATAATGAGCAATCCCAAGGGCCACACACAATAGTCACATATAAATTAGCATAACATGTAAAATATTAATAACATTAATGGAACATAAAAAAGTAACTTGTCTACACCATCCATATATATCAATGGCATGTCATAATAAAATGGAATAAAGTGTGATATTATGTGACAAATGAGTAATAATAAAATCATGTTTAATTATTATGTGATTCAACATGGCACAAAGGTCATTGAAAGATATAACCTACAATAGTGACACATGTGGAACAAGATGCCTCAATGTGTCCACTAGATAGAGGGATAACCAACATCTCTATGCCCATGTTTAACTTGTATTTTATTCATATGAGTTAGATACCATGAAATACATGTGTCTATGTAAATAATATGCCATCTTCCAAAAGGTTTGATAAATAACATATGTAAATTTAAAATGTAAACTATCCATCATGTCATGCACATGTCTTAATTTTGGATTTTTTAATATTTGAATGGTTTTCTAATTTTATTGATATTTATTCCAATAATGATAGATAAACATTGAAAACACAAATAAAAAGAGATCATAAATAATAAATATTTCTTCAATAGAGAGAAAACCACATTACAGAAAAAATAATTGACAAGTGGGAAAACCATAAAATGGATAAAACACCCACATCTATTAGAAGGTTTCAAAAGTATTTATCTTAAATTGAAATATAAAATACAAGACAATATAAATATATATAATAATGGCTTCAAGGAAAAAGAGGCATTTCATGATATCTATAGCAGGATGGTGTAAAAGAGAGGAGAAGATGGCTATTTAAATAGAGTAAGTATAAGGATGAGGGTGTTACAATAATACCATCATGATCTTACAAGTCTCCCTTAGTGTGTGCCAAATATCCTATTACCCATAATGGTGAGGGGGTTGTCTGCGACAAGTGTGGGGAGGGTTAAATTCACATGTAACTCCAAGATTCACTATAAGATGACAAAAATAGGTATGGCACCTCATAAATTTGGGAAAAATTGAATTTATAATAATAAATACAAAAATAAAACAGACTTATGATAAGCCTTAATTAACCTAGATTAGTTAGGAACTATGAACCCAAATAATATTAATCTACAACATTCCCCATTAAGCTTAATTTTAGATTAAAAAAGTGGATAAAACCTTTTACAAACAAGGAAAGGTGTTGACATTATATAATGCTTCCCCTTTATAGAAAATAACTTCAATAAGAATTACACTATTTTTAAGATAATAAATAAGAATATAAGGTTTCACTAAAATTTTCAAGGATGAAGTTGTGATCATCGATAGTATCCAATAATTCTCTTTAGACTAGATGGTCAATTTGTAATGGAATAAGGACCAACAAAAAGTAGATGGAAAATATAATCATATACACCTACAAAATAAAATGGCTAACACTGATATTGATGTTAATTAAACAATATTAGATAAAAATTGAATCTAGATAAATTGGATCTAATAAAATTAGATATAAAAAAGGAAAATGGAGAAAAAAATATAACTTCCATCATAAAGTGTGATATCCTACACAAGAAGAAGTTTTTTTAATTAATAACCTCCAATATATGGACATTTACTTTGTAAAATCAAATTAAAGACTACATAAAAATATTGAGTTTATCAAAAGGGAGAAAAGTAAGATGTGTCACTTGCATAATATATTCAACACAAAGTAATTCAATAATTATCATACGAGGGCACATAAAAATATCTATAAGATATATTATATCTAGGAGTAAAAATCATATATATATATATTTTTTACATTAGAAGTAGGTGGTTTAGTGTTTTTCAATAATTCAAAGTGTTATGAGTTAATTTACCACAAGATTTGCATGGATGTAATTTCCAAAATCTAGAGATAAGATGCCTGTGTTTTCCACAATGCTAACTTTTTTTTCCATTTTTTTAATGAAATAATGAACATGATAAAAACTATAATAAAAAAAATACTATGATAATTAGGAGGACTATTGTGTAAAGGCCTTCGATTCAGAGGATAATAATACTTAAACTTACCTTGAGAAGCATTTAAACCAAGACCTACACAAGCTATGTTAAATTAAATGAAAATAGGTTAAATAATTCCATTTCATGTTTACCAAGACCAAAAATAAAATACCCCATCAGTGAATAATGAATAAATTTTTGTGAACAAAAGGTTGATGCCAAGGTATGGAAGATTTACAAGAAAAACCTTGATAATCAACATTAGAGGAGTTATTAAGGTTGAAAGTCATAATTTTCATATTGGGTGCATCAAAAGAAGTTTTCATAGTCTCCATTTTTTCATGAAAAGAGTTTTGGAAATAACTTCATAATTTGATAACGCAATTGACATTTAAGATCATTAAATTCATCATTTTGATAAATAATTTTTTTATTTAAAATTCATAATTGTTAAACTAGTTTGAAAAATGAAAAAATAAGGTAATGCAAGATTTTTTTAATGCCAATGAAGAAATTATGATGGGTTTATATAAATGCATTAAAAAAATATTGTAAGTCTAATTTTTTTGCTTCAGTTTTAAAAAACACCTAATTTTTAAATATATTTTAAATCAATAAGAGAATACTTGAAGTTTGTGAAAAATAAAATTCCACCTTTAAAAAAACCCCATGCATTTAAAAAATTATTCTTAATTAAATATTTTAAATGAAATAAGATTAATCAACTTATAAATGTAAATCCACACCAAAAATACCAATATTTGATTTAAAGAAAAAAACAAAAGGAATGTTTTAAGCTTTAATTGGAGAGTTTGTAAAAAAAATGATACAAGAGGATTAAATGTTTATTTTTGTTTTATATATAATAAAAAACCAATAATTTATTTTATTTAAAAACATTAAACATGCTTATTTAAAAAAATCCCTAATAATGGTAGGCATATGCAAGGTATTGCATTAAAAAGGGAATTAGATGTTAATAACTACATAATATAAAATGTGTAAATAACTTCATAGAATCCTAAATTCAATTGGAAATTACCATTTTTTTGAAAAAATCTAGTTATATATTTATAAAATAAACTAATGGGGCACCATATTCCTGAATAGAAAAAAAGAAGAATCCAAACTGAAAATAACCATGTGTAAAAAAAATAAGTGAATATTATTAATAAGTATTTTTTTCACACTAATAACTAATGAAAATAAGTGAAATAATAAATGAATGATGTGAAATTCAAAAAATAGAGCAAATAAAATTTAAATCTATAATAAAGTGCAATACATACACCTGTAACTGAACAAAAAACTACCAAAAGTGTGCTAAAATGCCAAGGGAACAATTAAAACAAAGAAAGATCCAACACAATATTATAATTGGGTGATAACACAACTTAAATCATAAGGTATAAGATATAAAAATATTAATTATAAGCCCAAAACTATAATATAGTTAAAACGTAAAGGTAAGTTATTGTGGTGGAATATGAGTAGAACTCAGACTAGAAGAATAAACGATTAAGTGAGAAGTCATGTTAGCATGGTGCAAAGGAAGAGATTAAAAAAATACAAGACTTATATTGTCATATTTTAAAGGGGAAGTTCCATATAAATCCTAAACCTAAATATAAATAAAAAACCAATAATACAATAAGTAGATTAAAATCCAAGATTAAGTACCATTTATTTTAAAACAAAGTCACAGTTTTGATTATTTTTGTCAAACCATAATCTAGATTTTAACATTATTTTTTAGAATGATCTAAATTAGAAGGTTTATTAACCCTAATTTTTTATAACAATCCCACTTGGATAGATAGGTTTGATAATATAGAAATGACAATGAACAAGGGTGATAATCAAATCTACAACAAACCAGTTAAATTCTAAACATAGATATAACATATGTTGAATTCATTAAACTAAGATAGGCTAAAAATACTAAGTATAACTATGCTAGATATGTAATTAAAAAATAAATAATCTAATTAGATAGTTTCAATGTTAATATAGTTGTAGATCTAGAATAAGAAGAAAGTAGAGAAAAGAAGATTCTAGAAAAGTCACTAAATTCTGGATTTAATGCCTTTAGAGTTGTGATCACTAGCATCAACATTATATGGTTGCATTAAAAATACTATCTAAGCCTAATGGAAGTTTCATATATAAAATACCTTATATAAATTATGTCACCACCTAGATGCTTTTAGGTTTATCTTTAAATTAACTCTTGTGCATTTAAATTTGTGTCATGAACTATTGTTCCTTATGAAATTACAAAACCCTAGTTCTTAATATTCATAGTCACCTTGAGAATAATGGGTTAGTCAGAACATGGTGTAGATTTGACCCCAAATTTCCATATATCAATAAGCATTGTCTATATACCTTATAGTCTGAAGAGGTACTCATAATGATGTAGTTATCTCCTATGTGTTAGCTTGTGTGTGAATCAATCAATATATTGAAATAATGTACAACATTAACCTAGCTTGTAACTTAGAAAATTGGGATCTTAGGCTAATCCTTTAGTATTTTATACCTATGTATATGTTCTCCTATGATCGATACGAAAATAGGGAATACTTTATTTATCGAGTATTTGATTGAATGCACTAATAAGTTGCCTTGGTTTGTACTTAGTTATAGGTGAATAATGAATTAAGGTTGATCTTATAATTATACCAATCTTATAGGATTAATAAATTACATTAAATCACTTAAGATAACCATTAATATACATTTCATTTTCAAATTAGATGACTTTAGGAAACTAAACACCTAACTCTAGGACTGGCACCTATATCATGGTAGTTAGAAAATAGGTACAAGGTTAGAACTTGTAGAGTCATAAGATAATCATACTTTCAAAATTTTGAGAAAGAAAGAAGGTTTGGGTCATCAACAAAATACTGGTCAGACCAAGAGATAGGCCAAGGGTCACAAGATAGAGTAGACATGAGACTTCTAAAAGTGGGAAAGGTCCAGAACTTAGAGGAATAACCAAGGTTTGAGCTTGACATGTGTATAAGACTGAGATGTTATACATTCCATAAATATTTTATACATTCCCCACTTTAATCTATTAATGAAATTACTAGCTTAAAGGATAATAAATTCATAACTATATGTGTATAACACACCTTACCCTTGTTTGAGTCCAACTTTAGTGCTTTGTTAGTGACTAACCTAAAACCAAGGTGATCTTATAGTATATAATTAGTGCATATAATATAAAATTGAAAGCATTTGAAATGACTGATATTTAAAGAGCAAGTTTTAGGGGTACACATTTATATTGATGCAACTACCTTACCTATTCACAACTAGATATAAAAGATGTATCATTATAAATCTATGAAACTAAGATTAATAAAAATATATAAATTTGAAAATTGCATATATCTAAGGTTATTGAGAGATATTGGAAGTCACATGCTCCACATATTGGAGAAAATGTGATTTATCACTCTATAATTGAGATTATCTCAACCATGTAACCCAATCATACTTATAACCTGATAAGCATGAGTGAACAAAATCAACTCATATTATCAAAATGGTGAGACTAGATGATATAATCAATTTCAACCTAAAAAATTGGCAAGATTTAGTGATTAAATCACCTCAACCATAACACAAAGTGAACCAACTACTATAGTATATTGGCTCCATATAGTCTATAAAAGTCCAATCTAGTGGGTGATGATAGTCCCTTAGAGTGTGTTGAAATTAGAAATTAAATTATATTTTGAGATATTAGTTAAAAATTTCATTGTATATGAACCTTAGACATGTCTCATATTGAAACTATGTATAACAATGATACCAATGTCTATAATTCTACAATAACTATCAATCCAAATTATATAACTATGTGTTTTAGCCATAATTGAGATTAGCTTAACCATGTAACCCAATAATACTTATAACTTGATAAGCATGAGTGAACAAAATCAACTCATATTATCAAAATGGTGAGACAAGATGATATAATCAAGTTCAACCTAAAAAATTGGCAAGATGGAGTGATTAAATCACCTCAACCATAACACAAAGGGAACCAACTACTATAGTATATTGGATCCATATAGTCTATAAAATTCCAATCTAGTGGGTGATGATAGTGCTTTAGAGTGTTTTGAAATTAGAAACTAAATTATATTTTGAAATATTAGTTAAACATTATATAGCATATGCACCTTAGATATGTCTCATATTGAAACTATGTATAACAATGATACCAATGTCTTGAATTCTACCATAACTATCAATCTAAATTATACAACTATGTGTTTGGCCAATTAAAAAACTATGTAAGTGTGGAGAAAATTCTTCCAAAGCATGCCTCCACTATAAATGGGGAAAATCTAAAAAATAAAATAATTACCAATGCGGAGTATATGTTTCCAAAATATGCCCCCACTAAATTTAGGTGTGTTAAATACTGAATAAGTGTGCATAACATGATTCCAAAGCATGCCTATATGAAAAATATTTCAAATTTGGATAACATGACTCTATGACATGTCCTAACTAACATTCTCCCCTTTAGGTGAGTGGAAAATAAAAACTAGTAACTACCTAACCTCAAAAGGATAATACAAATGAATAATATGTGAATGGAATCATGTAGCATATAGAATAACATGACTAGGTAAATGTAACATTGAATCACATAGAAAAATGTGATAACATGAACCTTAGAGACCACAAACAAGGGGAATGTTCAAATGCTACACAATCTAAGGGACATGACCTAGTCAAATGTCTAAAAAATGAAAAATCACATGTTCAAATGTCTAGACAACAAATAATTACATATTAAAAATTCAAATAGAGTACACATAGGCACAAGGGACATAACCAAAGGATCATATTCAAATTATGAATCAAACAAGACAATAGCAAGGAAAGACACTCAAGGAAGTGCATAAAGGAAAGTATAAGAAATCAACATAAACATATCACACTAGCCCATGGATCAAATGTGTTAGAAAAAACCATCAACTGAATAGCATATTGTTAAGCATGGGATATACTAAGAGGGGGGGGGGTGAATCAGTATATCATATATACTTTAAATCTTTTACTTAATCAAATTTATTTTCTTTAACCACTTAATCATACATTCAAGATATGCAATAAAATTGAAGCAATAACATGCACCACACAAGAGAGAGAGAGAGATATATATACTACATTTTTACGTGGAAACCCAATGTAGGAATAACCATGGAGAACAATCTCAAGTATATGAATGATCACCAACTCAAATTACAAAATTTTCAAGCATAAACATGTAGGATCACCAACCCCTTTGTTGAGTACCAACACAACAATGATTTATGAGCAAAAACCCCTTTTTCTAAGCACCAACACAACAATGATTCACGAACACCAACCCACAGGAGCACCAACCCCTCTTGTTTATAACACACAACTATCTCACAATGTTATTTTCTCAACAAATGATATAATACCGCTACATATCTTCTCTTTTCTCTTCTCTCCTCTACTCTTCTCAACTAGATAAAATAATTTACTTCAATGAATATTACAAATGGCTACCCAAGCCTCTTTTTATAGCTTTCCAAATTACCTTTGGCATTCATCCTTTATTACCCTTAAATCCTCATGGAAAATAGTGTCAAACTTACATGACTCTTAAAATTCTTCCATATGAGAAGTCACATGGTGACTCTTCATGGGAAAATGTATCCTTTCCATCTTTTGTATTTATCTGGTGACTCTTTAAATTCTTCAAGGTGACCCTTCATGGGAAAATGTGTTCTTTCCCTCTTTTGTCTTTAGTGGTAACTCTTTTACTTCCTCATGGGCCCTCTTTTGTCTTTTTCAACCAAGAATATATCCATTATTATATAAATAATATTAACACACTTTAGCCAAGATATGAAGACTAAAAACACCTTTAGACATTAAATGATATGGGGTCTTTATCACCAATAATTCTAGACATTTGACATCAATGATAATATTTCCAACAATCTCCCCCTTTGTCATTGATTGTAACCTCAAACTGAAACTGCCACATCTGGAAACATGTTCCTATGCTTATCCTAAAAAACTGAGACCTACACATACTACCAACTAAAAACATACAATAACTCCCCCTTACTATAGCATCATATTTTTTGAACATGTTCCAGTACCTGTTCCTATATTTCTCCCCCTTTGACATCAATGGTAAAGGGTTTGTCTTAGAGCTAACACGTATCTCCCCCTTAACTAATGTTTATCTTGAATGGTAAGAAGTAAAATAAATTACTCCCAACTTCTCTTGAAAACCCTTGAATGTGTCTTTTGGTTGTGCCTTTTTGAAGATATCTACTAACATATATAAATCATTGCCTATCCTCTAAGCATCTGCAATCAACACATCTAATTTTTTTCTTCTAATCTCACTACCTTCTACATAAAACCTTAATTTTTATCCCTAATCACATATCTAACTTAAACTCAATAGATTATGCTTAAGACCTTATACATATAATACATTCTCAATCTTGGTTCTACCATTATCCAACCTTAATGTACCTTCTCTAGCTATCCTAGTAGTGGTATTATCTCTAAATTTCACTATGTCACCATTGATCTTATTTAGAGTTATGAACTTGCTCTTGTCTCCTATCATGTGCCTCAAATATTTTTTGTTAATGAACCATGTATTTTATTCATTTCTTGCATGCAAAGCTATTTGGACTAATATAGACTTTTCAAGTTGTTTATTTTGTCATGAGCTTATCTAAACTTTCTTCTTGATAAATGGAGCCTTGAAACTTTGGTCCTTCTTGACTAACTCAAACATGCTTCTATAATACTAGGCTATGTGTCTAAAATTACTAAACTTGTATAATAATATGGATTCTTCATCAAATCTTGATACAGGAGCAAAAGAGTTGTGGCTTCTGCTTATCTCTACATGAGTTTCCTTCTCTTTATTTCTAAAATTGTTAGCTCTCTTTTGACATTCTATTTTCTTATGACCATAACCATTACAATAAAAATAATAACCATGAAAATAGAACCTATTCTTATTTTTTTATCTTTGACTTTATTGTCTTTTGTAGCTTTATTCCTTTCAACTTTCTTTATTTTAACTGACCTCTATTGTCTTAACTTCTTCCTTTTTCATTTCCTCTTTTGTATAAGAGCTTCAACAGAGCTCTTTCCTTTTTCTATGTTGACCTTGTCTATGAAAGAAGTAGCCTCTCCTTTATCTTTTTCAAATCCAACACCTATCTTATCTGACATTGATCATTGACTTTCTAATATATTATTCAACATATTAGTTCTATTCTTAATTTTTGAATCATTGGCTACTCTATCATTGACTGCTTTATTTGTTTTCTCAAGATCTACTTTTAAAGAGGAATTTTCAACAACATATCTTTCACATTCTTCACTTACTTTTTATAACTAAGTTTTTAGATCTTATTTAGTATTTTTGTCTTCTTTAATGTGTGCTAGTAGATCTTCAATTATTTCTTTTTACTCTTTTTCATTTTTCTTAATCTAGCACTTCAATCTATGACTCTTCTTCTCAAGAGCTTCTAATTCTTCTAAGGCACAAATGAGTTATCCTTACAAATTCACCTTAGCTTCATCCTCTCTTTCATCATTTTTTTCATCTTGATCATCTCTACTTTTACTTATGGAGGCATCCTTATGTATGGTCATGAATAGAATCTCTTCTGCATTTGAATCACTGCTCTAATGTCTTTGACTAAGCTAAGATCTTAAGAGTATAAACTCTTCTTCTTGAATCTCTTCTCGTGTTTTCCTTTGAAGTTTTTCTTGTATGTAGACTTTCTTTCTTCATTTCCACCATTATTCTTATTTTATCACTTCTCTACAAAATTTCCAATCTTACCACATTTAAAACATTTAAATGGAAACTTTCCTTGATATTTACATGTGCCCTTTTTAGGCTTGCACATGAATAGGGGTTCATTGTCATCTTCTTCATTGTTGAATCTATTACTTGATTCTTGAATCTCGGCCTTGTCTTTATTAGATGTTTTGAAATCAAATTCCATTTTTGAGGTTTTTGCTTGTTCAGTCTACATCTCATATGTTGTAAGAATACCGTGTAGTTCATCCATCCTTAGCTTGGATAGATCCTTTATCTCCTCAATTGTAGAAACCTCTACATCATATCTCAATTGTAGAGATCTCAAAACCTTTTGTACTACCACTGACTCTTCTAACTTTTCTCCAAGACCTTGAATTTGATTAACTATTTGATCAACCTAAAAAAGACAACTTGCTATATTTTCTTCCTTTTACATCTTCAAACTCTCAAACTATCTTCTGAATGTTTAGAACTTAGCTTGCTAAACCTTTCCATCACCTTTATAAATATTTTCAAGTCTTACCCAAGTCTCATGAGAATATTTGCATTACATGACTTTAACAAATTATAACTCACATAAACCACATAAAATAGCATTTAAATCTTTAGCATTATTTTTACTTGCCTTCTTTTCCACCGGAGTAGTTACAAGTGTTTGTAGCTCTTTGTATTCCTCCATCACTGTATGCCAAATGTTGAATCTAAGGGCCATAAGGTAAGTCCTCATCTTTATGATCTAAAAGGCATAGTGTCTCCCATGAAATAAAGGTTCCTTATTTGTATAAAAACCTTCATGTGATCCAACCATCGTGCTTCCCCTGATCTACCTTCAAGCTATTAAACTCTTTTTCAAAGGAACCTTCTATGATACCAATTGTTAAGCATGGGATATACTAAGAGGGGGGTAAATTAGTATATCATATATCTTTTAAATATTTTAATTAATCAAATTTATTTTTTTAACCACTTAATCATAAATTCAATATATGTAATAAAATTGAAGTGATAACATGCACCACATGAGAGAGAGAGAGAGAGAGAGAGAGAGAGAGAGAGAGAGAGAGAGAGAGAGAGAGAGAGAGAGAGAGAGAGAGAGAGAGAGAGAGAGAGAGAGTAGATTTTTACATGGAAACATAATGTGGGAAAAACTACAAAGAATAATCTCAAGTATATGAATGAGCACCAGCTCAAATTACAAAGTTTGAAAGAACAAAATTTTAGGAGCACCAACCCCTTTATTGAACACCAATATAATAATGATTCATAAGAACTGACCCACATGAGTAACAACCTCTTTACTAAACACAAACACAACAATGACTCATGAGCACTAACCCATAGGAGCACCAACCCCTCTTGTGTATAAAACACAACTATCACACAATGTTGAATTCTTAATAAATGATAGAATACTACTACATCTCTTCTCTTTTCTCTTCTCTACTCTGCTCTTCTCTGCTAGATAAAATAGTTCACTTCAATCCATCTTAAAAATAGCTACCCAAGACTCCTTTTATATCTTTCCCGATGACCTTTGAAATTTACCCTTTATGACCCTTTAATCCTCATGGAAAATGGCACCAAACTTGCATGACTCTTCAAACTATTCTATATGAAAAGTCACATGGTGAATCTTCATGGAAAAATGTGTCCTTTCTCTCTTTTGTCTTTATCTAGTGACTCTTCAAATTCCTCAAGGTGACCTTTCATGGGAAAATGCATCCTTTCCCTCTTTTGTCTTTAGTGATGACTATTTGACTTCCTCATGGGCCCTATTTTCTCTTTATGCAACCAAGAATATATCCATTAATATATAAATAATACTAACACACTTTAGCCAAGATATGAATATTAAAAACACCTTTAGACATTAAATGATATCGGACCTTTATCACTGATAATGTTAGACCTTTGACATCAATGGTAATATTTCCAACACATATAAAGTATCCTGTATAATATATAATCATGGATAAATTCATGTATAAGTACATAATATATGAATAATGATAATGAAGAATGATCATCAAACCATATAAGCTATGAGTATCAAGAATAAAGAAGTGGATTCCATCAACATCCACATGACATGAGTAGAGGGAAGTCCCAACATATGAAATAGGAATAGATAATGTATCTTTTTCATGTCTCACACTTAATTATAATCATGAATCACATGTGTATGCAGAAGTAACTGATATCCTATCCCTCAACAAAGAATTAACACAGATGCTAAGGAGCTAATAAACCATGTTTATGCTAAAAATGTTTTTATATTTTTGAATGTTTTTTATTTTTATGATACTTTAGAATTTTTTAATGTACTATACAATAATCTCAAGAGGATAATCATTATATATGAATAGGGGTAACTAAATATCACATCATGATTGACATGTGACATATTTGTGCATAGGAAAATATGAAATTTTATCATGTGATTTTGGTAAATTTATACTCCCTATCTTTTATGTAGTTTTATTTTCCTTTATTCATAGTAACCATGGTTTATCAAAATTTTCACTATATTTAGTTAAAAATGGACTAATATGCAATATATTATATCATGACTTGTACCCAAATGTGACATTACATTTAATATATCTAACATAAAGATCAAATGTAATAGCTTTCTTTACATGTTCCAGACCATACCCTAGAGATGTAAATAATTTCCAAGTACATATATTGAATTAATAAGTTGGGTCAAGTATGATATTTTGGACTTGATTTCCATATATGCTAGGTTCGATGATTTTATTATGAGGAATGATTGGAAATTCCTTCATATGAAAGCACACATTTGACATTACCTTTTTTAGATACTTTTTGCTCTTGTTTTACTTGTACTTTTTATACCATTTTTTATTCTTAGTGTTTAGAAAATGTATCTTATTATTTTTTTCCTATATAATGTATTTTATTTCATTTTTAGGCCCTTTTAATTTTTCATTTGTCAAATTTATCTTTGAATGATTTACATTAGTATTACCAATATAGACCAAGCCTTGGTGGTAATTCTAGTTATATGTGGAAATAGGAAGAGTGATTCCTTGGGAATTAACTCCCAATCCTTGACCATGACAACCAAAGTTTTATAAATATTTCATTACAAAACCATATTATTTTTAAAATTGAGTAACATTATTGAGAGGTAAAATTGTATCCTTTTCTTGACCTGATTTTTTTTTAAAACCTTTTCTTGCTCTATGTTTGATATTTACAACTATTTTTTTTACTAATTTTTCTTTGGTATCATTTTTTGTTTTAGTACATGTTATTTAGGATAGGTACTCATAATTTGAATGATTTTCTTGAGTGATGTATCAATTATAGAATCACCACTATCTTTGATACATTATGTTTTGTTCTATAATGCTAGAAAATAATTTGTATGATGCACATGAATTCTATGATATGTACAGTAGTATTTATATCTCCTTATAGGATGTGGATGGGGTAATATAATAAATTTGTCTTGAATCATTTACCTTGATATTTCATTTGTTCTACTAGTAACATGTGGTATAATATTTGGATCACTTGTTTTAGATGTGTTTTGTTGTAACTTTGAATTTGGATAAGAAACCTTGTTTTTCACAATATTTCTAGATGAAGATGTGAACACATGATTAATACTAGCATATATGGTATTTTAAATGTATTTAATCTAATTGTGTAACTCTTTTATTAATTTAATCATATTGGTGATTTGATATTTTAGGGATTCACAAGAACAACCAATAGGTATTTTATATTTATTACCTTCATTTGAAACTATAGGGTTGGCAATCTTACCTCTTAAATAAGTGATAACCTAGACCTGGTTAGAGGGATGAGAGATATCACCCTCTTTATGGTTAGGAGGAAGAGGATAAATATTATTACAAATATATTAGTAAATATAAGTTTTAATTATATCTTGATTAGGATAATTATCTGATTTGGTTGTTTTGAAACGATTATATTTGGAACCTCTTATAGCTTTAATTGATTGAATCATGCATGAACCATAACAAGTGACAACTACCATTATGTATTGTATAATGAAGTAACTAAGAGATGTGTTCATATTGAACACTATTATGGAAAAGGAAAGATTTTTATTTTTAAATTTTAAACACTTTGAAATCAATAATCAAAATTTAGAAAATAGTAAATCATGAAATCCTAAGTTAACTAGGGCTTTGAGACCAAAATTCAAGGTCATCACAATGTGCCAAATGAAGATAACTCAATATAAAATAACTATATAAGAAATTTAAGAATATAAAATAGATTTTTTTTAAAAAAATAATAAAAGAGACAAATCCAAAAAAATAGGGAAACAAAATTAGAATGTACAACATTAAGGTCTAAATTTACTAAAAATAGTAAAATGTTAAATTCATAAAATCCCAACAATATTTTAGCCAAAAAAAAGAGGTTTTTGTCTTTAAAAACATAAGGATAAAAAATATATGTGTAATTTTTAAAATTTTAAAATATTATGAGTCATAAATAATCCAAAAAAAATTCATTATTCATAGGTATTTAATACTAAAAATCTAGATTAGGGTTATGAAGGATAAAAGGAAATATAAATATCCTAGGGTACAAGGTTGATAAACTATCTCTATATAAATAAAATTAGATGATAAAATTAGGTATAATATATTATAAATTCACTAAACTAATATAAGATGAAAATAGTAAGTACAACTATGATAGATTTGAAAATAATAAATAAGTAATGTACTTTTGATGTTGACATAGTATGGATCTAGAATAGGTAAGAAGTACATTATTAGAGGTTTATATAATAGTTTACAAATTCTATTTTGAGTGATTGTTTAGTTGTAAATACTAGAATCATATGGGTATGATCACATCAATTCTAATGTGTAAATATGATGTAGATGTCATATACAAAATACTTATTAGAGAAGGATGTGATATCCCCTTCTAATAGGGATATATGAAAGACACAAAACTCTGATACCAAAGACAAAAGCTCTGATACCACTGTGATGTCCCTTACTTAGGGCCTCTTTTTTTCTCCTACAAAAGCTCTGAACAAGATACAATTTGTAGAATAGATTCAAACATGCATAAACAATTCACAGATCTTATCATTCATCCAGCTGATTACAATAGATGTCCTTTCTTATGCAAACCAAAGAATATTATAGATATGGTCTTAAAACCCTGAAATTATGCGAACTGGGAATAAACTTGCAATTCTAGAAAGTCTCGGCCTGTTGTGTCGAACACACAGTCACCGGCGTCGGTCAAAATAATGTCGACGTCGGTCTCTATAGGTCCTTATCTGCCAACGTTGGTTCTCAGACGGCCGATGTCGGTCACTGGGGATCTCTGTCTATCGAGGTTGGTTCTTGAGTTGATCTGTATGGACCTGTACAGACTTTGTACGGCCGCCAATTAATCACGCTTCCCTATTTTCAACCCCTGATCTGAAAATATACGTTTCTAGCATAGAAGATCTCTAGCTGTATAATCTATTGAATCAAAACAAGAATAAAGAAATACCTAGAATATCTGTAATAACTTCTATGTGAAGTTATCTCTCAACCCTGAAATTCTATGATAACTTCTGGATGAAGCTATCTCTCAAATCTGTACCTCTGTGATAACTTCTGGATGAAGCTATCTCTCTATTTGGCAATAGATCGGCTGATATTTCACAACCTCTAAATTGCACACAATGAAGAGTTGACGTTGTCCACTGCAAATGGAATCCTGGAACCCTTGGCTCAGTCTTCACAGAAGAATTTCTCTAATTTCAATAATCAATTCATACATAATGAACAATGGCCTCCATGAGAAACCCTTATACCCTCAAAAAGATATACTTGCCCTAATTAGGGTTTCTTAAATTAGAATTAGGGTTTCTAATTAAAAATAGGCTAAATAATTAATATTTGATTAAATCAACCAAATATTAATATCTCCCTCAATACATGTCGGATCCACGAACCGATCGAAGATAGTGAATCGGGGAGTGATTCCGCACATAACCATACCACAATAAAGGTGCTCCGCTGCATATCAAATATCCCTAAAAAGTAGGAGCTCAGGCCAAATGTGTCTAAAATACCCTAAATGAAAATCAAATGTAGAAATTCTGTGAATCAAAGTCAATCCAAGCTCTATTATGACCCTCTATCCATCCTATTAGCCTACGAAGGTCATATAATAGGCTAATCATCAAGACTGTCAATGTCCATGAAAAAGGGGACATGACAATCTGCCCCTCCGAAAATTGCTTGTCCCCAAGCAATCTCAGATCAATGAAATACTCGATCCACCTGGATCCCAAGGAAAAAGTTGTGTAACATCCATCTTGTCACCAATCAACCCATGTGAATAAATCATCAACATCAACAACATCAACAGTATCAAAATCAGTAATTGAAAAACTGCACTCGACACCCAAACAACTATCTGAAGATCAACTGTAGATGTCAGTAGAAGAAACCATTCTGAGGGACTCAAGCCAACTAAAATATCAACCCTATCAAAATTCAAGTCCCTATCTAACTGATACTCACACCCAACTAGACCATGGATATGACAATCATTGGTACCTAAGTCACTGACACCAAAACTAATCTCTAGATGCAAAGAAAAATAAGGAGCATACCTCATCGTATGATGCTGGTAAGAACCCCCAAACTCTACTACTGGCACACTATTGCCAAACTGGGACTCAATGGATGGCTCCAATCTCAGCTCAACAAACATCACCTCAACATCCCTGTAAGGTAATATAGTAGAAAGGGTTCGTAAAATCTCCTCACCCAATCTGCTAATAGCACTAGAACCTCGGACAAGAACACCTTCTGTCATCTTATGTGAGTCCAGATGAACACCTGCACTATCCAACAAATACTCCATGAATGGTTCAGTGCAGTAAAAATTATATGTGGAAGCATCAACATACTCCCCCACACACCCCAACTGATCTCTCTGTAAAGGTGGCACAACCAACTGTACCACACTGTCATCCGTGTGAGAATAATCAATCTGGAGACTCGACTCCATTGGTATCTCAAACTCATCAGAATTAGGTACTCCCAAATCCTAAACATGTGTATCAGCATCATCAACATGCTCCTCAGCAACAACTACAAGAATGTACTCATCACCAACCACCTCAATATAGAAATGATCATCCATACTCTATAAATCAACTCCAAAGCTCATATCAATAGACGGAGTATCAACAACTATAGCATCACTATCTAACTCTTCCATATGGAAAGAAATAACTGGTGAAACTAAGTCCTCAAAACTATCCACTGCATTCTCCTGAGTATCATCTACAATAATAGGATCCTGGGACTCTGCTACAATCTCTGCCATAGTTGAGAGATCATCAACCCTCAGTGCACTAACATCTGAGCACACCTCTACACTCTGAGTGCAAGCATCTAACTCATCCTCATCTTCACTATATCCTATCTCATAATCATAATAATTATGGGACATGTTGCTCTCTCGTCTAAGTGATTTGTAGTGCTCTCTCCTCAGCTTGACAAAATGATCAAAGGTTGTCCTCTCTTGAACATGAGGAGGTAATAAGTCCCACTCATCATTCGCTGTCATATACCGCATGGGTTTGTTTTTGGATGAAGGATATGAAAGAGATTCATTCAACCTCTTCAAACTGAGTTCCAACTTCCTCATATCATAGTCCCACCGACTCTGAGTATATGAAGTCATTATGATACTTCATTGATTCAACCGACCCAAACTACCCAACAGGATGGCAAGACATTAGCTCTGATGTGCCCAATAGGATGGCAGGAATTTGGCTCTGATACCACTGTGATATCCCCTTCTAATAGGGATATATGAAAGACACAAAACTATGATACCAAAGACAAAAGCTCTGATACCACTGTGATGTCCCTTACTTAGGGCCTCTTTTTTTCTCCTACAAAAGCTCTGAACAAGATACAATTTGTAGAATAGATTCAAACATGCATAAACAATTCACAAATCTTATCATTCATCCAACTGATTACAATAGATGTCCTTTCTTATGCAAACCAAAGAATATTATAGATATGGTCTTAAAACCCTGAAATTATGTGAACTGGGAATAAACTTGCAATTCTAGAAAGTCTCGGCCTGCTGTGTCGAACACACAGTCACCGGCGTCGGTTAAAATACTGTCGACATCGGTCTCTGTAGGTCCTTATCTGCCGATGTCGGTCCTCAGACGGCCGATGTCGGTCACTGGGGATCTCTGTCTACCGAGGTCAGTTCCTGAGTTGATTTGTACGGACCTGTACAGACTTTGTACGGCTACCAATTAAGCACGCTTCCCTATTTTCAACCCCTGATCTGAAAATATATGTTTCTAGCACAGAAGATCTCTAGCTGTATAATCTATTGAATCAAAACAAGAATAAAGAAATACCTAGAATATCTGTAATAACTTCTATGTGAAGTTATCTCTCAACCCTAAAATTTTGTGATAACTTCTGGATGAAGCTATCTCTCAAATCTGTACCTCTGTGATAACTTCTGGATGAAGCTATCTCTCAATTTGGCAATAGATCGGCTGATCTTTCACAACCTCTGAATCGCACACAATGAAGAGTTGACGTTCTCCACTGCAAATGGAATCCTGGAACCCTTGGCTCAGTCTTCACAGAAGAATTTCTCCAATTTCAATAATCAATTCATACATAATGAACAATGGCCTCCATGAGAAACCCTTATACCCTCAAAAAGATATGCTTGCCCTAATTAGGGTTTCTTAAATTAGAATTAGGGTTTCTAATTAAAAATAGGCTAAATAATTAATATTTGATTAAATCAACCAAATATTAATATCTCCCTCAATACATGTCGGATCCACGAACCGATCGAAGCTAGTGAATCGGGGAGTGATTCCGCACATAACCATACCAAAATAAAGGTGCTCCGCTGCATATCAAATATCCCTAAAAAGTAGGAGCTCAGGCCAAATGTGTCTAAAATACCCTAAATGAAAATCAAATGTAGAAATTCTGTGAATCAAAGTCAATCCAAGCTCTATTATGACCCTCTATCCATCCTATTAGCCTACGAAGGTCGTATAATAGGCTAATCATCAAGACTGTCAATGTCCATGAAAAAGGGGACATGACAAAGGATGTGACCACTAGATGCTTATAGGTTTGTTTTTTTCCTCGCTCTAGTGTATTCAGACCTGGGTCATTGATTTTTTCTCCACATTAAATTGTAAAACACTATTTCTTCACCTTCATAGTGACCTTGGGGGAGAATGAGTTAGTGGGAACATAGTGTATATCTAACCCCAAAGTCTCCTCTATCAATGAGGCCTACCTATATAACCTATACTATGAAGAGGTCCTCCTACTGATGTAGTTCTCCCCTATGTGTTTGATTATGTGTCAATCATGCAATTTGTGGAAAATAAGTAAAATAGTGACCTATCTTATAAACTAAAAAATATAGATATTGGGTTTCTCCTTAAACACTTCAAACATGTGTATGTGATGCCACTATGAATTATATGTAAATATGAGAAAATGGGGAAGCTTCAATTTATTGAGTGTTTGATTGAATGATTTGATAATTCACCTTAGGTATTTTTTAGGTTTTGTAGATGAGAAATTATCACAGGTTTATGTTGTATTTATATTAATCCCTTTTGATAAATAACTCACATTAAATCACTTGGGCTGACCATTAAGATACATTTTATTTACAAATTATATTTATTTATGTCACTAGACACTTGCGTTAGAGTAAGAAACCTATGAGAACATAGAATTTTATCTAGGATGATAGTGTCTAGGGAATGGGAAAGTAGCCAAAAACTCATAACTTGTCTAGGTTGAATATAAGCATGTTCTAAGAATTATGGGAAAGACATAAGGTTTAGGTCATTAACATAAGACATGTTATATTAAGAGACAGTCCAAAGGGTAGAATATAGAGCATATTTAAGATGTATAAAAGAGTGAAAGGTAAAAAACTAAAAGGAATAACCAAGGTATAAGTTTTCTAAGTGGATAAGACTTAAATGTTATATAATCCATAAATATCATCTACATCCCCACCTCTAATCTAGTAATGGAATTATTGGTTAAAAGGAGAAGAAATGCATATTTCGGTGTGTATAACACATATTACCTTTGATTGAGTCCAACTAGAGTGATTTATTGATGACTAACCTACAAAAAATATCATGTTAAAGTACATAATCAATTCATATAATCTGAAATATAAATTAATTGAAAGTATTTAAATTGAAAGAGAAAGGTTTAGGAGTGCTCTTATCTATCAGTGCAACTGCCTTGCCTATGATCAAGTTGATTTGAAAATATATATAGTTTTAAGTATTTTAAATTAAGATTAAGATAAATATATGTAAATATGTAAAGTGCATATAAATAAGGGAATAGATATAAAGATATATTTGAAGGAACAAGCCCCAACCTTAGAGAAAAGGTGAGTCACCACATGGCAATTGAGATTAACTCAACTATGCAATTCAACCATACTTGTAACCTTATGATCATGAGTAAAAAAATTCAACTCATATTATCAAATTATTGATGTTGGATGGTACAATCAAGTACAACCTAAAAACTTGGAAATATTGAGTGATTTGATCACCTCAACCATACCAAAAGTGAACCAACTAATGTAGTATATTGGATCAGTACTTTCCATAAAATTCAATCTTATTGGGTGATGAAAGTCCCTAACAGTGTTTTTAAATATTAAACTATTTTGGATATTATAATATTAGGTTCACATTACATAGAATATGCACCTTAAATATGTCTCATACTAGAACTATGCATGACAATGATACCAATGTATAAAATTTGGTCACAACTATGAATATAAATTATATGATTATGTGTTTTGGCTAATGAAGAAACTATTAAGTGTGGATAACATGCTTCCAAAAAAATCCTCCACTCTATAAAGATAACTATGAAAACTGGAATAAGTGTGGAGAATATGATTCCAAAGCATGTCCCCACTAAATTTGGGTGTGTCAAATAATGAATAAGTGTGGATAACATACTTCCAAAGTATTCTCCCACTATATCTATAAATTGTGCTAAATGTGAATAAAGTGTCGATAATGCTTCTAAAGCATGCCCCCACTAAATCTAAAACTATGAAAAATGTTAATAAGATATGTCTATGACATGTCATCATTGATATTCCCCCCTTCTTCAAGGTGAGGGAATATTATAAATTGGTAGTTACCTCACCTTAAAAGGATAATACAATTGTATAATCTATGAATGTAACCTTGTAGCATATAAAAGAACATGTCTAGGTAAATGTGGAATTGAAGCACATAGAACAAAGTGATCACATGAAGTCTTATTATGCATGATAAATATCATGGAAACACATATATAGTAACATTACAATCTCAACAATCAAATATATCACACAAATAATATGACTCAAAAGCATGTCAACATACAATGGTACTAAGAGAATACAAACAAGGGTCATGTTCAAATGTCCATAAAATCAAGTATCACATTCAAATGTCCATACAAAAAATAATGAAATATTCAAGTGTAAATAAAACACACATAGGCACAGGGGTTGCAAACAAAATAACATATTCAAATTATTTAATAAGCAAGACAATGGAAAATTAAGACACTCAAGGAACTGCATAAAGTAAATAATAAACAACTAGTATAAAAATATCATAATACCCCATGGATCAAATGTGTTAAAAAAACCATCAAGTGCATAACATATTAAGTACCTTGTGAAAGATATAATAATGGATAAAGGTTTGTGTAAGTACATAAGAGCTGAAAAATTATAATTTAAATACCATAGAATGATATAACATATAATTATCATTATCATAGAGGTGGATTCCAAAAATGTATATATTACATGAGTAAAGGGAATTCCTAACATCTAAAATAGCAATGGATCATGTATATGTGTATGCATATATCATAATCAAGTATAAGAATGAAAAAATTGTGTATGTAGGAGTAAATTATATCTAATCCATTAACATTTAACTAACACATAGATGATAAGGATATAATAGAGTATGTAGGTGACAAAAGTGTTTTTGGATATTTGAATGTTTTCTTTATTTTTTTGGTATTTTAAGAATATTTGAATAATAAAGATCATATTGTTATCCTATCCAAATAATGGTCATATGTATCTCCCTAATTGTAACCTAGTGCAATAAACTTGTCATACTATTAAGGAGCATGTGTAGGTACAATATTTATCATTGTATTTTATCTACGATGCTCTATGTATGTATAATTATACTCTATGGTAGTGAAGGGATAATCGGATTAGTATAGTTACATAGGACCTATCTCAATGTGTTTTGTGGTTTCATTAGAATAATAATAGTATAGACATGTTTTAGGTGTTTTGAATATTTGAATATGGTTCATAATAGAAGATGGGATTTTTGTAGAATCCATTATATGTATCTAACATAATGGTCTCTCAATTAATTTACACTTAATAAAGGGGATTACCTAATGCTTACCTTTTTATGGTGGATTAACATTAGTAGGTTTTATAGTTAGCTATATGGGTACAAGTTTTTATTTATCAATAGGATATTCATATGAAATTTTTGGAACTATAATTACCTGATTGACATGATTTTATTTAATACAATAATTCACTATATAAGTTATTGTTAGAAGTGTACATATATAAGGTGTTCCACATAACATATTGAATATTTTAGTGGAAGATATAAATAATAATTTAGTAACCACATGTATGGGACCAACCTATAAATGTAGGTCAATCTCACCAATGACCTTTTGAGAGGTTCCATCAAATTCTATAAATGATATATTAAAAGGATGCAAATCATGATGAGTATAACCCAAATTCACAATTAATTCCATGGTGTAAACATTTTCAATTTCACCATTATCAATCATAACACTATGTATAGTTTAGTGATTGGTGAATGCTCAAATGAATAAATAATGAATATAATATTCATCATCCTTGATCTTAGTATCATCAAAAGTAATAGATATTATCTAAACCATAACATGTATAAATACCAAGAATACCATCAAATGGGTACACATAATATGATGGATGAGGATGTGTATTATATGCCACTTACACTTATGGTTCCTTATTAGAATGGTATTACAAAGGATTGTTAAATATTTAATGTTTTTAGTGATAACCAAGTTGTGAACCTAATTACTTGTGAGGATCATCAAATGTAATATTTTGTCATCAATGAGGTCTTTGATGATATGCTTTAAGGTAAAACATATGTTCAAAAAAATCCTTGATCCCTAATGATAATCAAAATAACTATGAGGTCTATTAATATCAACCTATATAAGATAATGGAGAGATATAATATGACACTCTACTATCCATGTGAGTAATGAATTAGTAGACTCATGTAAGCATGTAAATTATCTCTTTAGTGCATTAGATAAGACAAGTTAATTAGGTTGTTGTAAAATTGGGTTAACTATGATTGTTGTTTCCTTTTTAGGATCAGGAGGCTTTACCTTATAACTTGATTTTATTTTAAATTTAGCACTTTATTTAGATTTAGTTGGTGTGTTTTATACATACTTGATTTCATTCAATGAAATAAGCTTTAATTTATGGTCCAATATAACATGGCATAATTCATCATCAGATTTGAAATTCTTGAAAATAATGGACTCATGTAAAGGAGAAAAAAAAATTTACTTGAATATGTCTTTCAACTCCCTATCTACTATAGGATTAGTCATTTAACCAAAATTTTATTATACCCTAAAACATATTCATTGATAAGTTCATTTTTTCCTTGTTTGATTCTAGCAACTTGAACATATGAAACCCTTTAAGAAATATTAATGACAATGTGTGATAAAAAATGGTATTTAATAGGTTTGAATACTTTCATAGATAGGAGATGTAAATCCTATAATGACCTTAAATCATAGTCATTGAGGCTTCTTAGAAAAAATTTGGTCAAAATTTTATCATTGGAGGCATAATCAAGGAATTATACATAGTAATATCAAGGATGATATTTAGGATCACCCTTACCATCATAAAATGTGAACTTAGGTGAAACAAAACTTTTTAGAAAAGGGTGAAAATATATCTCAAGCACAAGAGGGATATGCAACACATCTTAGGAATCAATAACATGACAATTACATTAAAGCATTTTGTTTAATATGTATAACCTTTTACTCCAAGGTTTTTATAAATTGAAGGAGTGTTTTAACTATGGATGCATTGGGATCTAAATTATCAAGTTGAGTAGTCACCGAATGGGATGTAATCATGGTTTGAATAGGTGTATAAACTAGTATTTGAGTTGAAACATTTGTTAGCATATGGTAGATGTAACAATAATAGGGTTTGTCTAGGGTTAAGAGGATAAAAATATCCTAGGGTAAAATGGTGATTATATATATATATATATATATGATAGGTTAATTATATGTTAAAATTAGATATATCATATGTTTAATACATTAAAATGAGATACACTAAAAATAGTAAGTACAACTATGCTATATATTAAAATAATAAGTAATGTACCTAGTTAGTTTCAATGTTGACACAGTTATAGATCAGGAATAGGTAGGAAGCAAATTAGAATAGAGTTATAGAATAGTCACCAAATTTTGATTTGAGTGCCTATAGAACCATATACACTAGTGTCAGCCTATGATATTTACATCAGAACTACTATTTGAACCTAATGTAGGTGTCCTATATGGAATACCTATTGGAAAATGATGTGACCACCTAGATGATTTTAGGTTTGTCTTCACCTTTGATTTCATGAATTTATATTTATGTAGTTATTAATATTTATAGTTCTAAAATTCTAGTTCTTAAGCTTCATAGTGACCTTAGGGAAAAATAGGTTAGTACAAACACAATATTGATTTCACCCCACAAACCCCTTTATCAATGTGTGATACCTAAATATCAAATAATCTAAAGAGGGCCTTAGATTGATGTAGTTCTCCCCTACATGTTGGATTGATTTTGAATCATGGAATATGTGGAAATATAGTACAATAATGACAAAGATTGTAAATTAAAAAATATAACTCTTGGGCTACTACTTCAGTACTTTAGACACATTTATGTGGTATCCCTATGACTGATATGGAAATAAGAGAAAATACATAATCTTTGATTTATCGAGTGCTTGATTGAATGATTTGATAAGTTTCCTTAGGTATTTTATAGGTATTATAGGTGAGAAATGAAAGAGGATTGATCTTTTATTTATATCAATACCTTTGGATAAATAACTTGCATTAAAGAACTTAAGATGACCATTAAGATACATTTCATTTATAAATGAGATGAATTTAGGGAACTAGACACTTACATCAGAGTATGACACCTATGTCGATGCAGGTATCTATTTGGGATGTTAATGTCCTAGGAACATAAATGTAGGTATCGATTAAGAACTTGTAGAGGTGGAAGATAAGCATGTTTTAATTATTATAAGTAATATATAGGTTCCAAGTCATCAACATAAGATTGATCAGACCAAGAGATAGGTCAAGGGCCAAAAGATAGAGCATATTTGAGAATTATAAAATTAGGAAAGATCCATAATTTATAGGAATAATGAAAGTCTAAGTTTTTCAAGTGTACAAGATTATGGTGTTATATGATCCATAAATATCATCTAAAATACGTGAATCCCTAAAATATTACCAATAAATAATATTTTTTTTGAAAAAATAGTAATATATTTCATATATATGAGATAGGTTTTTGAAAAAAAATATTATTTTTGATAAAACCCAGAAATTAATTATAAAATAATTACACCATTTGACTTGTATGCCAATATTTACTAAAAATAGTAAATTACAAATATTAAAAAATATGTATCAAATTTTGATGAAATAGAGGATTTTTAGTATATATACCTATTTAGAAAATACCTTTATACCTTTAAATAATTCTAAAATAGGCATATTTAGAGGCTAAAATTCTCTAATCAAGAAAGAAGCAACTTGCAAGTGTATGTAGATGAAGCCCTTATAACTAGATGAGGGTAAAACCTAAAGTTTTATATATAAAAATATATCACAATAAAATGAAACCCTAGGAGGCTTTGAATACATTGATTAGAAAAATAATTTTGTATTCACATGAATCTAGTTCACCAAATGTTTAACCATAATTTTAGATAAGGATGCTACATGGATAGAGAGGGTTAAGAATATATAAATGACAATGCACAAAGGTGATAATAAGATCTAAAGTATCCAAGTTAAATGTTAAATTTAGATATAACATATGTTTAATTCATTAAACTAAGATATAACTAAAATAGTAAATACAACTATGCTAGATATGTAAATGCTAATGAAACAGTGTACTTAGATAATTTTAAAGCTAACATAATTTTTTATTTCAAACAAGTAAGAATTAAACTAAAATAATATTCTTGCATAGTCACCATTTTTTTGATTTATTACCTCTACAACCAAAAATACTAGAATTAACCATGGATGGTTGTGTCTACACTCCTATCTAAACTTGATGTAAATGTCCTATATGAAATACTTACTAAAAAAGGATGCAACCACCTAAATGATTTTGGGTTTATCTTCATCTTGACTCTAGTTCATTCAAATTTGGGTCATGGACTATTTCTCCTTATGAAATTACAAAAAAAATGTTTTTCATTTTTATAGTGACCTTGGAAAAAAAGTGTTAATAGGAACACAGTATTGATCTGACCCCAAATACTCCCTATCAATGAGTCTTGCTTACATATCCAACACTCCAGAGAGGGTCTCAATTTTTTTGAGTTTTCTCCTAATATTTGGTTTATGTATGAATCAAGAAATATATGGAAAACAAGTACAATAGTGGAATGGATTATAACCTAGAAAATTAGGTTCTTAGGCTTCTCCTTTAGCAATTCAAACTTATGTATGTATTATGCCTATGTCTAATATAAAAGCATGATAAAATATGGAAGCTTTTATTTATTGAGAATGCTATTGAATGTTTTGATAAATTTTCTTGGTCTGTGTTATGTTATAGGTGAGAAATGAAGGAAGGTTGATATTATTTTTATACCAATCCTCTTAGATAAATATCTCACATTAATTCACTTGTCTAACCATTATGATGTGTTTCATTTAAAAATTGAATAACTTTAGGGCACTAGACATCTACATCAGGGTAAGACTCTAACATCGACATAAGGTTTTGAAACTGATGCTTGTGTCCTAATAGTTAAAAAATAGGTACATGTTCAAAACTTATAGGGGTACAAGACAAGCATATTTTAAGAATTCTAATCAATATATAATGTTTTAGTCATCAACATAATATTTGTTTGACCAAGATATATGCCAAGGGGAAAAAGATAAAGCAGATGCAAGACTTCCAAAAGTGGAAAATGTATATAACTAAGAGTAATAGCCAAGGTCTATGTTTGCCAAGTGTACAAGATTGAATTTTTATATAATCCATTTATATCTCTACAAAAGTGAATAAAAAACCAAATTTAAGAGAAAATTGATTTTATAATAAATATATATAATTTATTTAATGTGGTGAGCATTATTTTATTATTTCAAACCATATAGAATAATAAAATATTTAATTACAATAATATTAAATTAAAAATATATATTAGTAGTATGAAATATGAATTTTTAGATGATATAAAAGATATTTAACACTAAAATAAATGTTTTTTATTAATCATAAAAGATTAAAAATAATATTATTGTAAGGATAAGGCATTAATGACCTTAAGAATAGTAAAAACTTTTTTTTGTTCTTTTTCACTAAAAATCCTACAAAACACTCAAAATTTGACCTCTAAATGAAGTAGCTCTTATACCATATTATCATTTATTCCAATAATGATAGGTAAATGTTAAAAAATAAATTAAAAGAGTGTATTAATAATTAATATTGTCTCAATAATGAGTAAACTTCAAAGAGAGACAAGAATTTATGATTATGGAAACTATCAGATGGAGAAAATGACACATCTATTACAAGGCTTGAAAAATATTTATCTTCAGTTCAAATATTAAATATAATCTAAGATAAATATATAAAATAATGGCATAAATCCAAAACAGGCATCTCAATAGAGCTAGAGCAAGATGCGTTAGAAGAGAGGAGAAGATGACACTTTAAATAGAGCAAGAAGAAGGATGATGGAATTACAAAAATCCCATCATGATTTCACAAGGCCTATTTAGTGTGTGACAAATTTTATATTCCCTAAAAGTGTTGGGGGATGTGTGTCATAAGTGTGGGAGGAGTTAAATTTACATTAAAATCCAATATTCCCTATAAGGGGATAAAAAATGTGTGACACTTCATAAGTCTATGATAAAGTGAATTCCCAATAATAATAAATTCATACCTAAAATATAGACTTAAAATAAGCTAA
Source organism: Torreya grandis (assembly GCA_037957365.1). NCBI lineage: Eukaryota > Viridiplantae > Streptophyta > Pinopsida > Cupressales > Taxaceae > Torreya > Torreya grandis. The sequence goes on from JARHVA010006297.1 coordinate 796,602, forward strand.
AGTAACCCAAATTGAACCCAAATAAGGTAATTTAAAATAATTTTTATGATTATTTTATTATAAAATATTTTCAAAGATAAAATATAAACATGTTGAATAAATAATGAAAAAAACTTAAAGAATAATGTTACCACAAAGTTTAGGTGAATGTGATAAGTGGAGAATGCTATGTCCCTAACCTATTAGGATAGGAATAGATAAATTATGGCTTAATTATCCCTATTTGATGTTATATCACATTTATATATACTTTCATTTGGTTAGTAGGTCAGCCTATAGAGTAACCATGGCCTAGGTAGATTATATATAGGAGGTTATGGGTAGTTGTTTATAATCATATTGGAGTATTCATTTCTTATTGCAAGCATTTGGGAGGTTTCCCCCTCAAATTATCTTATCCATTATTCATATTTTCTTCTATATTTCCATATCATTATGATATATTTATTTTATTATAATTATTTAGTGAAGTAATATCATTATAAGTGGTATCAGAACATTGATTTATGCCATAATCAGGTAAAAAACCCTAGATCTTATAATTTAGCTATATATGACAAATGTTGGTGAATTTATCTAAAATTGTTTTATTGGAGTGAAAAATAATTGTTTTAATATTCCATTAAAATTTTAGCTTAGTTGGATCTATTTTTAAAAAATTATTTCCATTTTATAGTTTTTCATAAATTCGCTCTATAGTGCACAATTCAAGGAATTTTTCAGATTTGTTTACATTTTTGTAAATATTAGAAGATTATATGGGGCATGTTATTTGTATTTTTTGGTTTGAGTCTAGCATAATTACAAAATATCTTGATCAAATTTAGGTCAAAAGTGCCAATTAGGGTCAATATTATCAAGCCCTTTTATGGCAAGACCACAAATTAGGGGCCTAGGAAAGGGTACTAAAAACCTAATTAAAACTAATCACAATGAATATATGGAGTTATAATGTGGATTTAATAAATCCTTTATAATATGTTTCTTTGAGATAGATCACAAAGTGAGCCATCTTGACTACAATGTGCAAGGCATTAAAAGTGAGATACAAAGCATACAATCTAATATGAAATACATAAAATCTAGTCTAACAAATATAATGATCGCTTTACAAAATAGTCAATCAAATCATCTAACTATCACTATTACACAACCACAACAAGTTAGATCTCCTAATTATACTAATCCAAATCCATGTACCTTACCATAATAAAATCTATTACCAAATTTAGATATACATAAATTTGATGGAAAGGATCCACTCAATTGGATCAACCAATAGGAGAATTTTTTTGATTTGCATTATATCCCACGTGGACAAAGGTTACCATGGTATCCTTGTATCTGAAAATGAATAATATTTTTTTATTGATTTTTATGAGCTTAAAATAAAAATATGACTCTCAGTGTCACCTGGTCAATTTTTATAAAGGAGATGCAATTACACTATAGCAGTAGTATGACATAGAATTAATTCAGCCAACTGGAAAAATTATGACAAACTAGTTTAGTCAAGGATTATATTCATAATTTTTATAACCTATCTTTATGTGTGGAGATATTTTATGATGAGAACCTAAATTACCTATTTTGGGAGGCCTCAAGGACAACATTCAACTTGAGGTACACATGTTTAATCAGCTTAAGGATTTTGATTATAGTATCATGGCATGCAGGCCTAAGAAAAAATTCATAGCCAATAAGAAGAAAACGTTCACTTACTTTAGAGATCATAGCATATCAAAACCATCATTTCCTCCACCTACTAGGTTGATCCTTTAAGGAATTAAGACAATTATGTATAAGGATTATGTTTTGGTTGTGACAAAAAGTGGAGTAAAGAACATAGATGTGATGAGAAGAAGTTGTTATATATTGAGGGATCTAAAGAAGATGATGAATAGGATGATACCTCTAATTATGATGAGGAATATATAGAAGAGGTACCTAAATATTCTAAACTTGCAATCTCTTATCATACACTTTCAGGTATTATCACTCCTTAAACACTTAAGGTAGTGGGTTTCTTCAAGAAATAGAAGGTGGCAATGTTGACTAACTTAGGGAACACACATAATTTCATCAACTATATATTGGCCACTCAATTGAATTTTTTCATTTACCAAGCACCAAAATTTTTGGTTGTGATTCTAGATGGTGGAATAATCAATTGTTTAGGAAAATGCCTTAGTATTAAGATTGCTATGGGTGGGTACAATCTAGATTATCCTATGTTTCTTATTCCCATAGGTAGTCCAAAAAATGTTTTGGGAGTCTAATGGACCACAAAATTAGGTAAAATTAATATTATCTTCCAAGAATTATTCATGTGATTTAATTATGAAGGTATAAAATTTCAACTACAAGGATTATAGGTAAAATTTCCATAATTAATTAGTTTGCATTAGATGACAAAAATGTTAAGAAGGGGGTAGAGAGATTTATATAATGATTATGTTACATAAAATTCCAACTTATAACACCATCTCCACATCCTAATATATAGATTATTCCTGATGACCACCCATCTATTTTTGAGGCCATGCCAAAAGGACTAACACAAAAAAGAGAGGATGATCATGGAATTCAACTAATTCTATAGAGTCAACCATCAAATAACAGACCATATAGATATCTAAATATGTAAAAGAGTGAAATTGAAAAGATTTTCCATGAGATGTTGGAGGTAGGGATCATCAAGCATAGCCAGAGTTCATATTCATCACTAGTGGTCATGGTGAATAATAAGGATGACACATGGTGGATGTGCCTAGACTATAGGGAACTCAAAAAGTACACTATCAAATTTAAGTTTCATATTCCATTAATTGATGATTTACTTGATGAGTTACATGGTGCTTCATGAAATTGGATCTTCATTGAAGGTACCATCAAATTAGAATCAGGGATGAAGATGTCCATAAAACTAATTTTAGAACTCATGAGGGCCATTATGATTTTTTGGTAATGCCCTTTGGTCTTAAAAATGCACAACATAATTTTTAGAGCTTTATGAACATTAGTTTTAGACCTTTTTTAAGGAGGTTTGTGTTTGGTTTCTTTGACAACATATTGATTTACAGTAAGACATGGGAATAACACTTACAACATGTGAAACATGTATTGATAGTTTTGTAAAAACATTAACTTTATGTGATCCATCCAAATGTGCTTTTGGAGTACCTAAGGTAGAGTACTTAGGTTACATTGTATGCCATGAAGGTGTCAAATTTGATCTTCATAAGAGTAAATTTACGGTGGATTGGTCAATGCCCAAAACTCTCAAACACCTCCAAGGGTTCTTAAGACTAACAGGTTATTACCTAATATTTATGAAAAGTTATGGTATCATAGTATCTCCACTCACTACATTGATAAAGATGGATGCGTTAAACTATTATCATGGAGCCACGAAAGAATTTAAACAATTGAAATTAACTATAGGCACCACCCCAGTTTTGGCTACTCTAAACTTCTCAAAGATGTTCATTATTGAATATGATGCTTCTGGTTAAGGGTTGGAAGTAGTACTAATGAAAGAAGGAATACCCATTGCATTTGAGAGTCATCAATTAAAAGGAAACAATCTACAAAAAAATATTTATGAAAAATAAATGATGGTTATTCTTCATGCAGTAAAATAATGGAGGCCTTATCTAATGAGTAGAGATTTTAAGGTGAAAATAGATCATGATACTCTCAAATACTTTTTGATAAAATATTATCATTTGAGTAACAAAAAAGTGGGTATCAAAAAAATTTATGTTATGATTTATAAATCATATACAAGAAGGGTAAATATAATATACTAATAGATACACTATTCAAGAGGGATACATTCACATAAACATTACTTTGTTCAATGTCATTATTGTATGTAGATTGGGTAGATACAGCTAGGTTAGATTGGGTAAAGGAAAAGGATGCATAGGTTTTGATTCAAAATATCCAACAAGGTTATATAGCCTCTGACAAATTTGAATGGAAAGGTAATACCCTATGGTATAAGGATAGTTTATACTTGTGGAAATATTAAGAGTTGAAGCATAAGTTTTTTATAGAGTTGCATGCATCTATAATTGGGGGACACTTTGGGTTGTTAAGAAATAATCACATAATCAAGTGATAAGTGTTTTTGGAAGGCCTCAAGGGAAATGCATAAAATATTCTAGCAGAATGCTTGATATGACAATAGAACAAAGGTGAGATAGTTAAAACCCCAAGTATGTTACAAACATTAATAATTCCTAGTCAAAGGTGGGAGGAGTTTTCTTTTGATTTCATCATGGGATTTCCTTATTTTAAAGGTAAGAATTTTATTCTGGTAATTGTGGATAATATTACAAAATTTCCCATTTTTGTGCCCTCTCATACCCATTTACAACAAGTATAGTAGCGACTATTTTTCTAGAGGCAGTTCTAAAATTACATAGAACCCCAAAATCAATTGTAAGTGATCATGATCCTATTTTCACTAGTAATTTTTGGACTAAACTATTTTCCTATTTGGGTACTCAGATCATATCTCATCTTACCATCCCCAATTTGATGGACAAATAGAATTGGTCAACAAATGTTTAGAGGGGTATCTTTGTTGTTTTGTATGAGATTAACAATAATGTTGGGTTAAATGGGTATCACTTGAAAAATGGTGGCATAACACATCTTTGCATACCTTTTTTAAAATTTCCCCATTTCTATCACTATATGGATACCATCCAAATCCCATCACTTCTTCCTTAAGGGTGCAAACAAAGGTTCATGATATGTAGGAGGACAATCAACATCAATAAGATCTTTTGGCTGGTTTGAGAGAAAATTTAGAATCAAAACAAAATAGAATGAATCAAAAAGTAGATCAACACCATAGTGAGTGATATTTTGATGTGGGTGACTAGGTATTTTTACATTTGTAGTCTTATAAGTAGATATCCTTGGAGTAAAAAAAAATGAAAACAAATGTGTTCCTATGTATTATGACCCTTACAAGGTTTTATGAAAAATTGAAAGTGTGGCTTACAAGCTGGAGTTGCCTAATTCATCTCATATACACCTAGAATTTCATGCTTCTTACTTGAATAAGGTCATTGGATAGAAAGTTTCACCCCAAATAGAGCTACCAAAACTGGATGGAGAAGGATGAGTAATTTTGGAACCAGATAATATCCTAGAAACATGTACAATGAGGTTGTGAACTAGAGAGATTAAGGAATATTTGATCAAGTGGATGAACATGAGTAGTGAGGATGCAACTTAAGAGGGAAAATATTTTTTTCAATATCATCTAATGTTGTTCAAAATTTAGGACAACATTGGTTCAAAGGGGAAGGGCATGTTATGCCCCTAACCTATCAGGATAGGAATATCCAACTTATGGTTTAATTATCCCTCTTTGATAGTCTATCACATTTCTCTATGCTTTTATCAGGTTAGTGGGTCAGCTTATGGAGTAATCATGGCCTAAGTAAACTATATATAAGAGGTTGTGCATAGTTGTTTATCATCATATTAGAGTATTCATTTATTATTTAAAACATTTGGGAGGTTGTCCCCTTGAAGTGGCTTACCTATTATTCATATTTTCTTCTATATTTCCATATCATTGTGATATATGGTTATTATTCTACTTATTTGGTGAAGTAATATCATTACATAAAAACTATCATATAGATAAAAACCTCACACTAGTATTGAAAGCCTATAAAAATAATATCCAATTACAATATCATGAATAAGATAGGATAAGAATGGTCTTAAAATAATAGATAATCAAGGAAAAATAATAATATTAGATGAACAATAATGAGTTATGGTGTAGCTATTCTTGAATAACAAGAGAGGAGAGATCTTTATAAAGAGATAAACAAATAAAATAGGTTATAAATATAAGATCCAATATGTATGTCATGTGTTCCTAGTCCTCTCACAACTGGGGAGGATGTGTGTGCAATGTGGGGGTAGATGAGTTACATGAAAGTAAGTCTAAACCCTACAAGTTGATAAAAGAGGTGAGTGACACCTCAAAAGACTAGAATAAAGTAAATTTATAAACATAATAAATTCACACACACATAGCACTTAGGATAAAATTATAAACCTACAAGAAGGACCAAAATTAATCTTAATTATCCAACATTGCCCCTTAATCTAAAATTTGGGGTTATAAAAGTGGATAAAACCTTTTAAAAATACAAATGGAGTTGAAATTACATAATAGTATCAATTAATAGTAATTTATTCAATAACAATATTTTCAGAGAAAAGAAGAAGACAAAGTGACACTAAAAGTAACAAGGATGAAATTTTGATCATAAAATATCTCCAAGAGTCGTCTTCAAACAATGTGATCAATCCACAATGGAAAAAGGCCAATAATGAGGATTAATGGTCCACAAACCTATAAAACATACAAGCTAAAACTTAAGTTTAAAGTTAAGTACATGTTATGCCAAAAACACAATGTGCATACATAATGTAATAAAAGTATATGTACAATTTTTTAATTTTATCAAGGAAAAATTCCATCATAAATTGCATAAACCTACATGAAAATGAATTAGTCAAAATCATATTTACTTTACCAAAAAAAAAAAAAAAGTAATACATAAAAGAGATTGATTTTAACCAAAATGGAGATAATAGAAATGTGCCACTAGAAAAAGATGTCTATCATGAAACAATATAAGAAACATCACATGAAGAGACATAAAAGTTTCTAGAATATCCATTATTTTTATAAATCTAAATGCTTTTATCCCTAGAGGTATAATATTTAATCATTTTCCAACAATGCAGAGTGTCATGCGTAGATTTGTCACGATATTTTTATGGGTGTGATTTATAACATTTAGATAAAAAATGTTTGTTTTTTATACAATACACAAAAGGTTTAACATTATAAGCTAAAGTATGATCATTACAAGTAGTATAACAAAAATAAGTTGCATTTTAAGTCCTTCTATGTAGATGATAATAAGATGCCAAATTTTCATTACAAATAGTAGAATCATCAAAAATGAGACCTTTACAATTTATGTTAGTATGGAAAATAGGTTCAGGAATACCATCATCACACTTAACAAACACAACACCTGAATAGCTTATGTTGTACATGGCTTTTAAATCAGGGTTGGTAGAATAAGTCTACACATGAGTTTGAGTTCACTTAAAAACACAAGTAAATATATTATCATTAGAGTTATTATCATTAGTAAAATATGCAAATTTATTATTTTGAGCATCAATATAATTTTTCATAGACATAAATTTATCATTAAAACAACACTCAAGAGAATTAAGAGTGTCCTTTTGGCATTGCATGTGGTTTTTAAGAGTATAAATTTCATCCGTTTTAAGAGATATATTTGAAATAGTGTTCTTAAAAATTTAATAAATGACCAATTTAAAGGCCATGAGAGCACAAGATATAAATTTTAATATCATTATAAAATCAATTACCAGTAATATTGATATATCTAAAAAACATTTAAACTTATTCATCTCAAAAAACTAAGATTAAAGAATATAGATATTGGCTTGACTCAAAGCTTAGAGCAATAACCTTGTAAATGTAAGTCCACACCAACAATACCAATGAAATATCTTGTAATTCCTCTTGGAACTTGAATTTTGGTTGGAAAATAATATTGATTTAGTTTACCAAAAAACATTTAATTTTCTTTCATAGTTTTTATAAACCAATATGTAAAAAAATCATGAAAAGACTTGAGTTGTTTCGAAAACTAAGATAAGCTTAAAGCCTTTAATTACTTTTCCATTTTTTTTTTGAAAAAACTTGTAATTATTTAATTAAATATAAAATGGTATTTATTATGAAATTATGTCAAAGGCTAATCCCACTTTAAAAGAATTAAATATTATTTTGGAGATTTGAATAATTTAAACAATGAAAAATCATTAAAAATAATGACTTTTTTTTCAAAAAATATTTTGATTTAAAAAAATGGATGAAAAAACACATTTATATAGCATTTATAAATTTATATCAACCTGAGTTACACCCTGCTAAAGTAGATTGGTCAGTTTTCCTTCAAACTTGGACTAACATTGGATTGGTCTATAGGTTGTGGGTTACCTATAACTAGACTAAATCTCTAGATTATGAGGTTAGCTCCTCTGATGTATACATTTTGAATAATTTTAATAAATCTATCTTTATTTGGGGGTGAAATGAGTTAAAAAGATAATATAAATGGAAAACCTATACAAATGATGGTGATGCACCAATACTTTAATCCAATCAAATTGAACTCCTAACAACACTAATAAACTAATCATAGACTAAAAGACTATTGTAAGTCTTCCTATGCCATAATATTATACATGAGGGTCATAGTGAGTGGATTTAACTTTCAAGTGATTGATGATAGGTCTAATTTGAGACACTTCCAACTAGGTTAAACTTTAAATCAGATCACCAACCTTTGACACTTCATATAAACTGCATAAGATAACTAATCAACTTATAGGTTTTAGGTTTCGCCTGTGGACGTTACTTTTCATCCTTCTCCCTTTGTTTCAGGGTTTCGGGGTCCCTTCAAAACCTGTTTTTACCTTAATCTAAAACATATAAGTGTGCCAAGAAAATTTTAAGCAAACTTTCATACCATTTATACACATCTGAAAAAGCATATACACACTATAATTAAATCATATATAAGCTACAACATTCCATTTTATTAATCCAAGAGGTTACAAAGTTTGATCTTGGTAGAGTTTCCTCATACCCAAGAGAGGGATCCTAAAACAAGGCCAAAAATCTTGAATATATATAAAATTTAATAATATAATAATCCTAGATAATGGCATAGAGGAGAGAAGAAAATTACATCTAATTATCATCATTAAATCAAGTAATACTTCATTTATAACTAGTTGTCAACAGTCCTCTAAGAATCTCTCTATGTTGGTGCTCTTGCTTGATTCTTGAAAGAGTTGTTGGGTATTGAAAAGAGGTAGTTGAGGAAATAGTTGGCTAATTCAACCTCATATTAAATAATTTTACACCTTTAATTTGCACATTTATTTCCACTTGAGGGTTAGTCACACATTGATTATCACATAAGGATCAGTTAAGTCATTCATCAAACATTTTGTGCATTGATTACCACTTAAGACTAGTTATGCATGTAATTAACATGTAACTATTAATTATAAATTATGTGGCATGATTACTCCAAATTAAATATCATAAACAACCTTTTATGCCATTTTCCACTTTACTTGATTGACCAAGTAGGTCTACTAGGCCAATTAGGCCTAGTAGCCTAACTGCTTACATATGATGGTCATAAAAACCTACATGAAAATTTGAAAAATTTAAAATAAGTTAGTTTTCAGCCCAAAACAATGCCTCAAATAATATAATTTGTCTTCTTAGGAAATAAACACCTACAAAATTGTCAAACTAGGTGACTACATTACCTTGTCCTTCACTCTTGGAGGCTAAATGATTAGAAGAGAGTTTTAGAGGAATTTACAGTCATGTTTTTAGAAATAAAATTATTTTAAGAGGTATAACAAGTTCCAAACTTCATTCTTCAATGATTGGCATGTTCTTAAACTATCTTGTACCTCTCTTTCTATTTTTTTCCCCCAAAAAACAATGTTATTTGATAGGTCTATATAGTTTTATATAACATGGTACCATGTTAAATTCCCTCTCTTAGTTTAATTCATTATTAAAGTGTTTATTAGGTTATTCATGGGTGTTTGAGTACATAAATATTCACTTTTATCAAAACTAGTTTATAGTAAGGTTTAGGAAGAGTTTTGGTTGTCCACCTTCTTAACGATGGTTCATAAAGTATGAACCTCCAACCATGACTTATTTTCATGGGTATTTATTACATATACCACTTCAAATTTTCTCAAAATCATGTGTTTTCATGCAAAAAGTGTGTCAAGATGCATACATATGGAAGATGACCATGAGCTCTTTGTTGTATTAAGACCTGCTTCTAGTCTTAACAATGGTTCATAGACCTTATTTCCTCCATAAAAATCAATATTCCATTAATTTAAATTACATAGGATTACTTAAATCTTTTAAATATCATTTTCCCTATGTCTCCTTGTGGTGAAATATATGAGCATCAAAGTAGGTGGATCAAATTAGTTGTGTAGACTACATACTTTGAGTTAGCTTCAAAGGACCAAATTGACCATTCCGCTATTCATATCTACTTTAAATAATATTTAGAAGATATTAAATAAGATATTAAACCTCATCATGCTTTCATTTTATGTAAGAATGTCTACTTTTTACCTTCATAATGGTGTGGGTCTTCTAGGCCTCAAAATAGGCTTCTAGGCCTAATTAGTCTAATAATAAGTTTTGAGGTCTAAGTAAACTTTAGGGGATTAAAAATCATCATATTTTTTTTATTTCACTTGTATTCAACCTTCATCAACTACCTTCAAATTATTCAAACATAAACTTTGCTCCTCTCTCATGATTATGCCTATAGGTATCACTATTTAGATTATGTGTGTGGGAAGACAAGGATATTTATGGTTATATCTAATTAAAATGAAAGGTTAATGGAGTTTTAAATCCTAAAATATTATCTATGAATAATAAAATTTCTTATTCTAAGTCTCCAATCACTCAGTTCCATTTACACTCTTCATCTCTCTCTCTCTAGTGTTTCAAGTAGTCATACCTTATATATCCCTTAATGAGTGAGTTTGATCATTTCCTAATCTATAATAATTTTATAATTATCATATAAAATTTATATACCTTTAAAACATCTCTTAAAATTTCATACATCTTCAAACAAACCTCAAAACAAGTAAAGGTCTTCAGCTAGCACATAGACCTGTTTTAGATTTATCTTCCTTAACTAGCCCTCAAGGAAAATTTAAATTGAAAACTAAGTGTTACCTACCTAAAATATCATTTGAAGTATTTTAATATCTTTTATCACTGATTCAAAATTTTCTCATGAATTTTAAACCTCTCTCTCTTTCTCTCAAACTTATTAAAAGCTCATTTGGTCTCTAATGACTATTAATGGACTAGGAAAGCTCTGTGAAATAAAAATGAGTGTTTCCACTATAGATATTACCTTTAGGATAATATTAAAACATTAAAATAATTAAAATTATAATATGTATTAAATTTTAGAGCCTAAATCCACCTATAGGGACCTCAAAACCACAATTTCTCTCAAAACTCTCTATTAGGAATTGACTGTGTCTATATATTATATATGTAGATGCATGAACTTTATATTTACAATAATTCACACTATATTATTGGCCTAAAATTTATTCAATATACTATATGAATTGTTTAAGATAAAAACTAGTGTTTATTATCTCACACTAGCATTCTTTTTAGGCTTAACTATCTATCTAGAATTATAGCTTGTGCATGCATTTAAGGAGTAACTTGATTGTGTTTTATACTTATATAGGCTTATGAAATTGAATTAATCATTTTAAAATTATTTTAACCTAATATAATATTTAAAAATATCTTAAAACATCATACAACCTACAACTCTCACTCTTCCTTTCGTACATTATCTCTTCAAGGGTACTCTTAGCTTCCCATAGTCTTGATTCCATACACAAGCCTGTGTACATGCATGAGTTTGGAGTAGAGGTTATTATATTATTTAATGTTTAAATATATAAATTTATCATTTAAATTTATAGGTTAATTTCATAATCTTCCTTATTGAATGAATTATTTATTGAATTGCACCTATCTTGGGTATGTGGATATATACATACAATTAACCCTAGTATTTGTTGTGTGTGGACATTTCAAGGTTAAAATTTGATTGAAATTTGTTTGTAATAATCTTATTAATACCCTAAAATATTATATATTCTCATTATTATTATCCATTTTTTCATTGTCCTCTTCCATAGATACTCTTCTCCCATCTTCTTTACAACTTGGAGATGGAATTGTCTTGGTAAGGATGTAGATGATATTTTATGAGGTGAATGGATATGCTAATTGTAATTTATATCTAATGGATTTTCACTATTACCCATATTAATTGACTCTCAAACTTTGGAAAAAATCTCATTGAACTTAGAAGAATAACAACACCTTCTTCATAGTCCATACAGTTGACCCTAAGTTTCAGATACTTTAAGAGCCATCCAAACACTTTTGTAGGTGGAGATTCACATGAAGATATTTCCCAATCTGAATTTTCCATATTTATGTCTTACATTTGATCTATATTTCATGCCCATAAATTTACCACATTATGTTTTCCATACTCATCACTCTACATTTCAAACAAACTTTTCTTCATTATAGGCCTAATTATGTATGATAATTTGATCATTGTATAGAATGAACATATTTTTAGGCCTTGAAATTGACACTAAAAAACCTAAAAGGTCACTCTAATTTTATTTCCCTCCTTGAAATTATTTTTGAGTTCAAATCTCCCTTATAACATCCAAGTTTCACCTTATTTGCATCTTTGTTTTCACGTCTTCTTAGCATGGCTATAGGTTATCACCATTATGTTACTTGTATAGAATGAGGTGAATATTGGATGTTAGAAGACATTGAGGTCACCAACATGTCCATGGTGTCCTTTAAATTGAATGAGAGTGAAAAAATATCTATAGATACCTCAATCTATATACCTCAACAAATATTGACCTCAACAAAATATTGTAGATTTATTATGACCTTTGATGTTGGTAGAGGTTGACCTCGTAAGTAGGGTTTTAAGGTTTATATACTTACTTTCATAACCATGATGGTACCAACACTCTTGAATCCTCTTTGATATTGGATCAATGAGGTGAACATGAATTAAAATTGTAGTGATATGTGTATAGATGATGGGATACATGAAACTGAGAATGGAATGGAATGATAAGTTATAACCATGGTGAAATGTGAGTGATAAGGATTGCAAAACTGAAATGAATCATACAAGTGAAAATGGAAAATAACCCCAATTTCAATATAGTCATGAATACCATTAGGTAATAAAATTCATATATACCATTAGTAGATACCCCTTTACAGGATTTTTAGCTAGTATACATTGTCAAAAATGAAACCTAAGAATCATCAAAATACCTTAAAAATGCTAAGCTTCCTTAACCTTTAGTAAACTAGGAATTAGAGGATATTTGGGGATGATTGATGGTTATCAAGGGGGATTAACCTTGAGGAAAATTTAAAATACCAAGATTAAGGACCCTTTCCATTAATTAAGAGTTTAAGACAAAGTCTTATATAATCTTGACACCAATAGATCCATTATGAACTATTTAACCATCCTCAAATTGCTTGTAGACTACATATTAGTAGTGTATGTATTATTGAGATATAGATAACCTCACACATGTGAAATTAAGTTAAAAAATTTCAAATAAATGTGGTCAATACTCCTACTAAGATCCATAAAGTCTTATTTTTCTATCATCATGATCAGGAGAGGAGAAAACTCAAAAAATTGATTGTGTCTAAATGAATAAGCCAAGCGAGTGGCTTAACTTGTAAAGGATTATTCATAAAGGAGAGATATAAAAATTAAGAACCAATTCCCAAATATGGAATCTCTCTAGAACCCATTCCTCTACCCAAAATTATATATATTAATATTCTTTCTCATGGCCATACCATCTAAAAACTTGAAGGGATCTCTTGAGCTGCAAAGAAACTAGGTGGATGAAGAGAGCTCATTTTGAGCATGTTTGAGATCCTTTGGATTTGAATATTTTCTAAAAATCCTATAATTACTCCATATTAAATATTTTAACATATTGTATATGGAAAATTCCATACAAATCTGTACTTCCTACATGAAACACATGAAAATACCATTTTTTCTACATTTATTTCACACTTTAAGCTTTGAACTACCAATTTAGGGCAAAAAGAGGAAGAGTATGAGTTATTTGTCTTATTAAAATAAGTAATAAGTATTTTTAGATAAAAATGGGTGAAAATTACACCTGTGGGAGACCTTTGGAGGTGTAAATACACTTTAGACTTGTATAAGGAGATACTTCCAAAGTATAAGACACTTGAATTAAAGTAATGACTTGAATATGAAGGTGGTTAAAGGTATTATGAATTATTTATTTTATTTCATACTTTAATAAATTGAATATACCAAATAAATTCACAGTGACCTATCTTCTTCCACCTTTCATACATATCCATCAAGGCACTTTAGATCACAAGACCACTTGAATTCTTTATCAAGGACCTTCAAACACTCTCAAAAATCATCATGATTCTTGACACCAATTAAAACAAGATATTAAAATTACAAGACACTAAGACACACTCCCTTTAAAAGACATTTAATGAAATCAATATGATCAAGCACATCACTAAGGACCCAAGTTAACTAGGATACTAAATAGTTTTTAGTTGTAGGGGTTGGCATCTGGCCTTGGTAGGCAAAATTTCTAAATTTTTTGGAGACTCACAGGGGTTGACCAGATTTCTAGTTAGGATAACTTTGTAAATTATCATGATAATGATAGTTTTGGAACATAACAACATGGTTTTGATAACTCTGCCAAACATTTAACACTTTTAGGCACATCTTATGACTGTAAAAAATAACAAGACTCAATAGAAACAATATAATAAACACACATACTATATGAATCACACCTAAACTAATTAAAAAAACAAAACAAGACAATAAAACCACAAGGCAACAAACTATAATAGTGTTAACCATTTATTGAAACAAGACAAAACAAACTAAAACAACTAACCTAAAGTCAAAATCTATCCTCTAGGGTAAAATGGAAAACTTGATTGTCAACTATGGAATAATGAAGTATGATTACCACATATTTATATCTCCTTCTTGTATCTAGGAGCATTAGCATGTTCATGGCCTCTTGGGAAAGTAGTTGGACCTTCTAGTTCCATCTCTAGATGCATGGGTTGTACTATGAGTTTAACACCCAACCATACTCCTTCAAAATTTGTCTACTTTGTAAGAAAAATTCTAATTCTACCTCAGTCATGGAATACCATAGGTATACCATGTTCTAGTTGATGCTTTCACCTTGAGGTACTATGTCAACCATTTAATCATTTGTTTCCTCATCTTGTGCCTACTCTTCTTGTGGATAACAATTGATAGGGTTAGTAGTTGATTGATCTTCATCATGTTCCATAAGAAGTGTGAGTCCTTAAAGGGCTTGATAATCATCACAAATTTTCATATATTTTTACCAAAGGTACCCATTTTAACCTTGAAACTCATCTTCATTAGCTATCTTACACTTGTGTATGAAAACTACTGCAAGCTCTTGAGTACTATCATGATGGAAGATAGCTACCATGTGATGAAGGAGTTCTTGAGAAACATCTTATTGATTAATTTAAATATCATTCTCTTTCATCTCATCTTATACTTTAATCTCATCTTGTAAATTATCCTTTTTTTATTATGAAGGATTTAATCATGCCTATCCTTGCTAAGGGGTGTCCCAATGATGATGTCCTCCTCTTGCTTATTCAAGTTAGCCTCATCTTTTATCAACTCTGCTAAATATTCTTCATTTATCCTAAAAAGGAGAGGATCCTTCTCAAACAATGGCATGTTGGACCCTTGAAAATGCTCAATAAGGTGATTGAAATCCAAAGGTGTTGCCATGGATGCTTTATCATGTTCACTTGGATACTCAACTTTGACAACTATCACTTCCTCTATCTACTACATATTTTATTGAATATACTTACATGAGGGGAAGACCTTTGGATCTTTAGGAGAGAGGGGTGAGAACTGAATTATTTTAGGATTGTCCTTGACTTCAAAATCTTGGTTTTTTCTTGACTACTCTCCTCTCTCCTTGGACTATTGTATTTATTTCCACATCATAAACTTGGGTTTAGGGACTTCTTATTTTAAACTTTTTATATCCATATTTATGAATGGAGAAAACTCTAGATGAGATTGGATTACTTTTATAGTTCCTATTGAATAATTTATATGTTGGTTTGTAGGCTCAACTTGATTAGAAAGTTGAGACTCAAAATCAAGCACCATCTCATTGGATATCTTTGCCTGTTGATTATAATATGAAGGCCTTTATATAATATATTATGAATCATGTAACTTAGTCCTCTCAAAACACACTACTTTCACTTTTTGAGGTCTCTCTTGGATAAAACTCTAATTAGGAAATCTTGGCAAGGATTGTGAGGAATTTTGAAGGTTGTGATACATAATTTTTTGACACTCTTGATATGGGAAGCATAGTTTAATGAATTAATTATGTGGAATAGTGGAGATAATATGGTTTTAGTTATGGTAGACCTAGTGTCTCTCATGGACTACTAACTTCTCTTCAATGCCTTCAATTAAACCACCTATGTCAAGCATATCACCACTAAATTTTGAATGGCCTTATCTTATGAAAGTTTCCCAATCTTCTATAGATTTATGTAATAAATATCTCATTCTCTTAATCTCATTCCTAGGGATCTCCTTTCCATAGCTATTTTGTGTGTCGAAGCTCACCATATAATTTTCATAGCCAAACAAGGTCTATTTAAAGATTGATATGGATCATCTTGGAACTTGGTTAAGTTGATCAAGAATGTAATGCGATTTCCATGACTGATTAGATTCATAATCATACTACAAATGAGGTGAATGAGGTTTGAAAGGAGTGATGGAGTAGTATCCTTGATATTGAAAAGGATCATAGACCTGATAAGGGCTCTCATATTGTTGATCAGGGTGAATGAAAGACTAATAAGGGTCATAATGAGATGGAGAGGGATCATAGTAGAATTGGGATTAATTATATGGATATTTATAATGAGTTATGTGATATAATTATGGATCACATGTATTCATATCTCACCACAAGACAAATGAAAAGAAAATAACTATGAACAATAATCCTCTTTACCTCAGAGATGATGACCATATAAATGCTTAAAACTACTTCTGAAGACCAAGATGTTACAAATGAATACTCTAATGGTTATATCTATGTCCCATAGGGCACGCCAAATTTTTTAACAAACTAAACTATACCTTGATGAATGAGATTCCTTAGTTCTCCTTCAAACTTGGACTATCATTGGATTGGTCTATTGGTTGTCAGTTACCTATAACTAGACAAAATCTCTAGATTATGAGGCTATCTACTCTGATGTATCAATTATGAATCCTTTTCCTAAATATATCTTTATTTAGGGGTGAAAAAGAGTTATAAATATAATATAAAATGAAAACCTATACTAATTATGGTGATGCACCAATACTTTCATGCACTCAAATTGAACTCCTAGCAACACTAATGAACTAATAATGGATAAAAAGACTATCCCTAAGGTATGCTATGCCACAGTGTTTTACATGGAGGTCATAGTGAGTGGATTTAACTTGGAGGTGATGGGTAAGAGGTTTGATTTGAGACACTTCTAACCAAGTTACACTTCAAATCTGATCACCAACCTTTAAAACTTTATATAACCTACATAAGATAACTCATGAACATATAAGTATGACAAGTGCATGTCAAGGAAATATTCATACAAGTTATAAAATTTTGAATAAGCATATACACACTATAAGACAATCACATACAAGATTCAATAGTCCATTTTATTAATTCGAAAGGTTAAAAGGTTCAATCTTGGTAGAATTTCCTCATGCCAAAGAGAGGGATCCTAAAATAAGGCCTAAAAGTTTGAATATATAGAAAATGAGAAGAAGAGAGGAATCCTTGATAAAATCATAAAGTAAACATTAAAATTTAATCAAATTTCCATCATTATTTCAAGTATAACTTTAGTTATAACTAGTGCAGAGAATCCTTTTAAAATATCTCCATGTTGGTTCTCTTGCATGATTCTCGAATGAGTTTTTGGGCACTAAAAAGAGGTAGTTGAGGAGATATTTGATTGATTCAACCTCATATTGAATCATGCTATGCCTTTAATTTTAAAATTTATTTCCACTTGAGGGTTAGTCATACATTTACTATCACTTAAGGATTAGTTATGTCTTAAGTATTAGCTAACTCATTCATCATCCCTCTTATGCATTTATTTACACTTAAGATCAGCTATACATGGAATTATCACATAACTCTTAATTATAAATTATGTGTCATGATTAATCCAAATTAACTCTTATCAACAACCTTCTACACCATTTTCTACTTTACTTGATTAACCAAGTAGGTCTACTTGGACAATTAGACCTAGTAACCTAACAATTTGCATTTGATGGCCATAAAATTTTGCATGAAACTTTAAAAAATATAAAATAAGTTAATTTTAGTCCTTAAAAATTCCTCAAATCATAACATTGGTCCTCTTGGGTAAGAAGCACTAACAAACTTATCAAACTAAGTGACTAATTCATCTTGTCCTTCACTCCTACAGACTGGTTTATTAGAAGAGAGTTGTAGAGGTATTTAAAGTGAATATTTTATACATAAAATTCTTTGATTAGGTATAAAAAGTGATAAAAATAACTTTACAATGATTAACATCTTATTATAATATCTTGTACCTCTCTTTCTACTCTTTTTCCCTAGAAGACACTCTTTTTTTATAGGTGTGTATAATTTCATATAACACAATACCATGATAAAGACCCTCTCTGAGTTTTATTCATGATTCATGTTTTTATCAAGTGATTCATGGGTGTTTAGATGCAATAATATTAACTTTTACCAAAATTGGTTTGTAGTAGGGTTTAGGGAGGGTTTTTAATGTCCACCATCCTAATGATTATTCATAAAGGACCTCAAAATAAGAATGTCTTTCCATGGATATTTAATCCATAAACCCCTTCAAATTTATTGACAAGATTTGGTTTCCATGCAAAAGGTGTGTTAAGATACATACATAGGGAAGTTAACCATGAGCTCTCTACATGTATTATATACCTGATTATAGTCTTAGCAATGTTTCATAAA
Organism: Torreya grandis; assembly: GCA_037957365.1. Taxonomy (NCBI): domain Eukaryota; kingdom Viridiplantae; phylum Streptophyta; class Pinopsida; order Cupressales; family Taxaceae; genus Torreya; species Torreya grandis. Next base: position 815,538 of record JARHVA010006297.1, read on the forward strand.
CATCAACTCCTAAATAAAACTAAATCCTACATGTATTTTAATTACATAGGGTTCCTAAATATTGGTAAGATAATTTTTCCTAAGTCTCCTTGTGGTGAAAGATATGAGCATCTAAATAGGTGGTTTGAAATAGATGTGTAGACTACATAATTTTAGTTAGTTTCTAATGACCAAATTGACCCTTCCCCTATTTATCTCTAATTTAAATCACCTTTCTAAGATTTTATAAAATATCTTAAACCTCCTCATGTTTTCATTTTTCTTATCAATGTTTACTTTTGCCTTCATTATGGGTGGGTCTTCTAGGCCTCAAAATAGGATTTTAGGCCTAATTAGTATAATAATAAGTTTGTAGGTATAAGGGAAATATATGTGAGTTTTTTGAATTAAAAATAATCATATTATCTATCTTCAACTTTATTTAAACCTTCTGCAACTACCTTCAAGTGACTCAAACTCTAATTATGCTTCTCTCTCATGACTGCATGTAGGTATCAATGTTTAGATTATGTGTATGGGAAGATAAGGATATACATGGTTCCCTATAATTAAAATATAAGGTTAATGTATTTATAACTCCTACCAAATGATATAATAATGATAACATTTCTTCAATGCCCTGTACTCTCCTCATCTCTCTCTCTAGACTTTCAAGCAGTCATAGGTTATATACACTTTAGTGATTGATTTTGATCATTATATTAATTATAATAATTTTATAATTATAATAAAAAATTTATAAACATTTTAAACCTCTCTTAAAAGTACATACATCTTTAGACAAACATTAAAAAACAAAAGTCTTCAGCTAACACATAGACCTATTTTAGATTTATCTTCCTTAGCTAGCCCTCAAGCGAACTCTAACTTTAAAATTGAATGTTACCTGCCTAAAATATAATATTATTACATTTAATATCATTTATATTTCTTAAAAACCCTCTCATGAATTTCAAACCTCTGTCTTTCTCTCAAACTTCTCAAAAGCTCATTTGGTCTCCAGTGACTATCAATGGACTAGGAAAGCTTTGTTATAGAATAGTGAGTGTTTACACTATGTATATGAAATTTATGTTAATATTAATACATTTTCATACTTAAAATTATCATATGTATTAAATTATAGACCCTAAATCCACCTATAGAGACCTCAAAACTACAAATTATTTCAAAACTATCTATTAGGCATTAACTGTGTCTATATACTAAATATGTAGTTGCATGAGCCTTCTATTTAAAATCCTTCACACTATATTATTTTCCTCAACCTGATTCAATACACTATATTAATTTTTTAATACATAAACTAATGTTCATTATCTCACATTGGCCTTCTTTTTAAGCTTAATTACCTATCTACAATTGTAACCTATATATGCCTTTAAGGAGTGACTTGATTATGTTTTATTCTTATATAGGATTATGAAATTAAATTAATACTTTAAAAATTATTTAAATTTTATATAATATTCAATAATATCTTAACACTTAAAATAAAATACAACTCTCACTCTTCCTTTGATACATTGGCTCTTCAAGGCTAATCTTAGGTTCACACAATCTTGATTCCATAAATAGGCATGTGTACCTTCATGAGTTTGTAGTAGAGGTAATTATCTTGATGAATGTTTGAAGATATAAATTTACAATTTAAATTTATAGGTGAATTTCATAATATTACTTCTCGAATGACTTGTATCTTGAATTTCACCTATCTAGGGTATGTGGATATATCTATACAATTGATCCTAGTATTGGCTATGTGTGGCCATTTCAAGGTTAACCTTGGAGTGAAAATAGACTGGGAAAATATTATTCATACTTTAAACTATTACATATTGTCATTATTCGTATTAAGCTTCCATTTTATCATGTGCCTCTTTTATAGACACTCTGCTCCCATCCTCTTTACAACTTGGAGATAGACTTGTCTTGACAAGGTTGTAGATGATGTTTTATGAGGTGAATATATATGGTAATTATAATTTATATATCATGGATTATGAATAATAACCATATAAATTGACCTTAAAATTTGGAAAAAAACCTCATTGAAATTAGAGGCATAAAAACACCTTTACAATCCATACAATTGACCCTAAGTTTTAGATACTTTAAGAGACATCTAAACACTATTGTAGGTGAAGATTCACATGAATATATGTCTCAATCTGAGTTATCCATACTTAGGTCCTATCTTTTATCTAATTTTCATTCCCATGACTTTACCACACTATGTTCTCCATACTCATCACTTTACATTTTAAACATAGACTTTTCTTCATTATAAGCATAACTGTGTATGGTAATTTGACCCTTGTATGGACTGAGCATAGTTTTAGGTCTTGAAATTGATACCAATAGACCTCCAAGGTTAATTTAATACTCTTTCCCTTGAAATTATTTTTGAGTTCAACTCTCCCTTCTAATGTCTAGGTTTCACCTTGTTTACATCTTTGGTTTCACCTATTCTTAACATAGATGTAGGTGATCATCACTATGTTGCTTGTATGGAATAAGGTAAAGATTTGATGATAGAATAAATTTAGGAGGTAACAAAAATGTCCATGGTGTCCTTTAAACTGAATGAAAGTGAAAACCTTACTTTACAAACCTCAATCCATAAACTTAAATAAATATTGACCACAACAAAGTAGTGTATATGTATTATGACCCTAGTTGTAGGTGGAGTTTGACCCCTTATGTCAAGTTTTAATGTTTTTTACTTACTTTAATAACTATTTTCAATTTTTTTTCACCCTTTGAAGATATTTCTATGATCTACTCATCTAAAAGGCATGATTGAAACACCTCAAGACTATAGGTGAGTCTAAGAATGAGGTGAATCTATAGATAGGGATATCTCCCTTGATGAAACACTTTGGATCACTACTACTCCTAAAATTTTTAAGGGAAAAAGGAGAGATAAAAATGAAATAAAAGTATCCTAAGGGAGGTGATAAAATAAATAAGGTGATGACTTCCAACTAGCTACATGTTACACATGAGAATAAAGGACTAACCAAACATACACTTTTCCAATTTGAATCTTCTCACATCAAAGTTTCATTATGAGGATTAGAAAGGATAGATAAGATGAATTTAATGAAACTATTGAATAGGATAACTCAATTAACATTGGAACTTCCTATAACACTTCACATGAACTAAAAGAAGAAGCTAAAAATAGGTGAGAGAATGATACAACATGTTAAGGAATCAATAGTCTTCACTAAGCAAGATCCATCATTCAAATAGAAAAATATGAATAGTTATGGAAGAGTTAAAAATAATAATTATTAGTTATCAAATTGTATGTAAATGAGCAAGGTTTTTCCATACTCAGGTGGAGCATAAGTTATAAAGGCCAAAATGGCTAGTTCTTATAGAACTTAAGAGAGAGGATAAGAGAGAATTAGAAAAGTCACAAGGACACATATCAAGATGATAAAATGAGTTAAATATGAATGAATAATATGTGAAACTAACTATTCAAGGTTATGAAGCAAAAGTGTCACCCCAAGTCATGAAACTCATGAAAAGTGGTATGAAATTCCCTTTACTAGCTCAAAAAATTGGCTTAATGATTTATCCCTATTTGAACATCCTAAAACTAACTAGGGATAGGTATGATTATTGGAATGAGATTTAATGATTTAAAACATGCCTCTACATGGATTGCTTGTAGTCCTACTCTTATGTAATCTCCTAGAAGTGAGCCATCATTGCTTGTAGTCTAAAAAGCTCCTTTCGTAACCACCCCTCACACTTGGCCTCAAAATTGGCTTTATTTATTCATAAAAATATGTGTGAAGGATTGGATGAAACTTTAAAATACCATACATGGACTTATAATTATTATTTAAACCTTAAAATTCCATCTAGTTAATGCTCTCACACATCTCACCATCATGTTCACTATGTCAATTTTAACTCGCTGACATGAGAGCTCTAGTAGGCACACATATGTATTTTTTTAAAGTATTAAATGGACATGATGTGTGATTCAAAGTATATATATTCATCCCAACATTTTTTTCATCCCTTGAAAGTCCTTATAACCTACACAATGTAGAAAATAGTCAAAAGAAGTAGTTATGTACTATGTCCATACATATTTCGTACAACTCATCTTTATGGGGGCTAGCTTAAGGGAGTAATATAAAACCTATAATCATAATTATATAAAAAAATATGAAATTATAGTATATTTAAATATCCATTTATCCAATTAAGTCCTTGTAAGGGTTTAAGAGGGTTTAGACAGTTTTACCCTCTTAAGCTTTGATCATAAATATTGGACATTGAATTTTTTAAAAAACTCCACAAGATCACTATATAAGACCATTTTCAACTTATCCAATATTCTTAGGTCCACATGAAAATCATCAAAATATATATGATCATTCAAAGTTACCCACTTGAACCCTTTTTTCCATTCCCATAGGCCTAATGTTGCCTTTGAGCTAAAATATAACTTCCTTTTGAATCTTTTGCATTACAAGAGATTTTACATGTCTATAAAAACCCTAAAGAAATTTACCAATCCATTTTAATTCTTTACTAAGGATATAATTAAAATTTACTTCCTCTTTGGCTTTCAGGCCTCAACATACTTAATAGGCCTGCTTGAAAACTTAGCCACCTAGAACATCATGTTGGGTTTCATCCTCCTTAGAAATGTCCCTCATGTTTTCTTGGATTTATTATAGCTTTAAAATTCACCCTAAAACCTTCCAAGTACTTCTTCTCATCTCTTTTTCCAAAATTATAGGTTTATGTAGAAGGGGGAGTACCCTCTATCTGAGAAAAAATAGTGGGTACTTATCTTATTTAATCTAACCACTTTTATGTTTGATAGGGTTATAAAAGTGTTAAGTATGTTATCTACCAAATTTTATCCCTTGATAAACTCATTTAACGCACAAACTCCTTATATCTCCAATGTAGACTATTAGAGGATAGACTGTGTGTAATGTTCAGGGTGTAGGTTGTACATTGAAACATTAGAGCTCCCTATTTGTATGATTTTCAAATAATAGGATCCCATTGGAACCTATTTAATCATTATGTATGTATTTAAAATCCATTAATCACCTTATACCTTCATGTATCTTTTCATATACCTTGAACTCTCAAGAGTAAGCTCCATCCTTTTACTATGTTTTGCTTGTTTAATTACACATGTAGGTGTATTTCATAGTTGGGGATTGAATTTAATGATTATATGACAATTTTGAATCTCATAACATCATTTAACATTATATTTAACTTTATTTCTCACCTTTATGCACTTCTCATACTCAAAATCACCAAACTTGTTCAATGTCACTCCCAGTTACAACAAATTGTCTTTGTGTGTTGAAGGGGCACCTGTAGGTGCATATGTATGGATTATGACTTCAAAAATTGAAAAATACCTCTTGAGACATTTCCATGGTCATTTATCATCTATTTTTACCTATTTTACTCACCCTTTTGTCATACCAACACTTAGACTTTAGTTCCCAGCCCACTGCTACCTACAGTCAACTACAATTGACTGTATGGGAGAAAGTAGAGGCCTATGGGTGATATTTCATCTTGGGTCATGTATCAACTTAACTTTATATTATTTTTACCACTTTAAATCATAATTTATAAACAAAAATTCTTTTTTGATTTTAATCCTTTGCTATAGATGATATAAAATATCACTTTTGGTTATAGGTGTGTACTCTCAAATGGTGGAACACCTGTAGGTGTGTATGAGGAGCAAAAACCCACTTATAATCTCATATTTATGATATTTTAGATCATGAATATAATAATCATCATTTATAAAAATTAAAATTTGGTTTCATAGTGTATTTTGCATCTTTGGGTGAAAGAAGGTCTCTTTAGATCAAAATCCTATAGATGTCAATTAAGTAATTTAGTGCATAAATTGGCAACTTTAGGTCTCTCAAAAATTATCTTACCTTAGTTATCTTCCACTTAAACATTGTATATTATTTTTTTTATGTAATTAATATAATAAAAACACATTATAATGCATCAAAATTCCTTATAACCATGTTGTATGATTTTGTCAAAACTGACTAGACCTCTATTTTCATTCTTTAAGGGAAAAGTCCCTATACTTCATCATTTTGTGTTTGAGGGTGATCCATACTTCCATTTACCAATGTATAATTTCAAATGAGTCTACCATGTTATAATAAATTCATTATAACTCCAAATAAGGTTTCACCCATGTCTTAACACTTCAAAAGGGTCCTTAGCTCTCTATTAGCACAGCTTGTAGGTGGTTACACTCATGATTGTAGGTAGTGAATATAAGGATGGGTAGTGAGAATTTTTTTGACCATTTGATCAATATTAGTCCCATTATAACCTCTTAAATAGTTTTTTTTTAACATTTATGAGATAAAAACCATTTAGACATGTCTTTTGCCATATTTCATCTTCTTGTAGGAGACTGTAAATTTAGGTAGTAGAGAAAAATATAGGTAGTTTTAAAGAGATATACGATTGGGATTAACTATATATCTTCTAAAAGTGATGTAAGACACTCTTATCACTCAAATTTTTTTGAAACACCTCTCAAATCTCTCATTCCATTATGACATCATTCTGAGATATTTGTATATGCAAAGAGCTATCTGCATATACATAATCTATTGACATAACCCATGGTATATTTATTGGAGAATGATATCAGAAGGTCAAATTATTGATATAATATTGAAAAAATTATAATTAAACTATCATAACCCTTTAAAACTATGATCAAAACCTGAAGATCCTAAAAATGGTGAAAAAATGTCTGTAACACATAATGGTGTATTCTCGTATAACATGAGATGATTTACATATCCAAAAACTTTTAAAAACTAAAAAAATTATGGGAATAATTTTATGATGGATTTAACATCATATATAATAAATATAAACAAGTGAATTATATGAAATTATCCAAATAAGATCAAAACATGTAGGGTGCATAGATTAGTAAGGAGAAAAACACAATCAACTTCATGAGGACGATTAATGAAGCACAAGCCACCATTATGTTAAATATTATTATTTAAATTAATATTTATATGTATAATACCACTTACCAAAGTCATTTAACTTGGAATTTCTCCAATTGTCTATACCAAGAATAAATCCAAAGATTGGTTTTGTGTGTCTAAAAGGGTGAAAAAAGAGCATCATGGTTTTAGCTCAAAATTTTTACTTTAAAAGGCTTTAAAATGTGTAATTGAGATTTATTAAGATGAAGATACATTAATTAAGCTTATCCCACATGCCATACTACCTTGTGGGCCATTTAAGTGCCAGACTCTTTTCTTTTCAAAGGAAACTACTCTTTCTTCTAAATAACCTATCACTTTTCAATTATTAACAGTTACTAAAGACTTCTCAAGACACATGGGATGTGAAATGACCTTTTTTAAATTTAAAAATTCCCAAAGAGGCTATAAGACTCATTTAATTTTATATTTATGACCCCTAAATGATTCAAAATAATATATTGGCTAATATGATTAATGACCATGGCTAATTTGTTATGGAATAACATCAAAATACATATAATACACCCTATGACATAATATTATACCCATAAAAAATATAAAAACTCAAGTTTTAACCTATAGGGGTCCCAATTTGACATGTAGGGTTAAATTTGGTCAACAAATTGGTGACTTAAGGGGGTAACATGCCTGTTATGCTAAATAAACTAGCAGCCTTATCAATTCATTGGGATTAAGGAGTCATATGAAGTTTGAAAAAAAAAAAAAGGACCTAAAAATTTACAATAAGCCTTGATCAATACAATACCAATGACTACCTCAACCACACAAAACAAAAGACACACACAAAACAAAAGTAAACACACATGTGCTTTGTGAGCACTTATGGAACACACACACTAAACTAAACAAACTTAATCAAAAATTAAATAACATGAGATGAATAATTCCTCTTGGATCAAAGGTGAAGCTTTAAACCCTTATTAATTCATGACATGAAGGAGTGAATGAGACATATAGTCTTTTGACCTTTAGCATTGATACCTCCATCTTCTTCATGGTTTTTACCAACATTATTGTTATGATGTTCAATGAGAACCAAGTAGATCCAAACATATTGGGTATATAAATTAACTCTTCTTGGATCCAAACAACCTCAACTTTCTCATATGGATTCTCAATTATAACCTCCAATGGTGGTTCAACAAGGCATGCCTTTTTTATTTCCATAGTGATCTCAATAAGATTGGGTTTATTATTAGCTTCAAGTTCTTCTATCTCATCAAGGATCTTTTCATAATCTACCCAATCTTGGTCATTATCCTCCATGGAAGACTATTTTTTCACCTTGTCATGTACTTGACCCTCAACTTGGCAAGGCTCTTCAAGCTCTTGAAAGAACTTCATTTGAACCTATGAATCATCTTTGTCCTCTAAATCATATAGAACCACTACCTCTTCAATCTTATCTTAATAATGTATGAGGTCATTAATATTGTGTTCTTATATATTTAATGCATCTGATGGTGATTCAAAATTAGGCTGGGTATTGGGTCATCTATAATAATAACTTCCACCTTGGTCTCAAGAGAGTTTTTTAAGACTACAACCTCTTGTGGGATAACTTAAAATTTTTCTCCATCCTTAATAACACCTTCATCTTCATGATTGAGATGACTATCCACAACTTTGTGATCAGATTTAGAGTCTTCTTCAAGCACTTCCCTCTTCAATTGTTTATTACATTCATCATAGATAGTTCTAAAAGAGTCTTCAACATGTTTCTTTTCATACAAGAAGGCATAATTACATTTATGACCACCAAATTGAGTCTCTATAATGATTTCATCTTCTTCAACATTTATAGCCTCTTGAGGGATCTCAAGTTATATCTTAGATATCATATCCTAACTTTTCTTCTCAAGGGCTTCAAGATCTTCCATCTCCTTCTTGGTGATGTTGACACTAGGCATCTTGAAATCATGTGACTTAGCCTAATGAGGCTGCCAAGGAGGTATGTTTTCTAAAATCAAGAGTTTTGAATTCTTATCAACTAAGTTCTCTTCTTTAGGTTTCCACTCCATAGGTCCATCAAGTTAAATATTGATAGAGTAAGGATAAGATGAACTAGTTGGGGAAGGTGGAACATATAAATCAAAACTAGATTAAGAGTGAAATGTGAGGGATTCTTTTGGAATATCTTGAGGAAGAGGAGGCAAATCTTAGGCTAAAACATCTTGATTTTCTACTTTCCATTTGACAATGACTTTATTGACACCTGATTTAGCTTGATCACTCTCTTGAGGAAGGTTAGATGGGGTATGTTAGGAATAAGATCTTCTTTGGGCTCTAAACCTTCCATCACACCTTGACTTAGAAATTTCATCTTTGACTCTAACACTTCAATTTGTTTGCCTAGGTTCTCTTGGAAAAGTCTTTATTGAAGTTCATAGGAATATTAATGAGGATGAGGAGTAAAATAGGGCTAACATAGAATACAAGAGATATATTGAGGAAGGGTTGTAGGGACTTGCATAAGATCAAGCTCTTTCTCAACTTCAAACTCATTATCTAGGCATTTAACTTCTTTCATTCCTCATGATTCCAATAGCTTATTCTAGATTAGGATGTTGGGATTAGGAGTCTATTATTAAGTTAGTGATGTAAATCAAGGAGTGTATGAAGTGTTTAATAAACTTGGAATCCCATTAAGCTTGGATTCTCCACCTTGTCTCCAACTTGGAATCTCATATCTAGAGGTCTTTTCTTAAAGTGGGGATGTAATTGGAGAGGGAAAATAGAGCTTGGAATCCACTTATTTTGATAATGAGATTGACTAATTCATCTAAATATTGGTGAACTCAATCTACCTATCAATATTTACTTCAAACACAAGGCTTATCTATTTAACTCTCTTCTCTAACTGATTTGGAAATAGATGATTTGGCAAGCTTGATTGGGTTCATGTGTAGTAATCATGTAGGACTAATATCAGTGTTTGGGAAGTGGATATGAAGGATGATAGACTTGGTGAGGATGTTCCTCATAAAATCTTAGTTTATCTTTTAAGGATGAAATCAAACCACTCACATAGAGCATCTCACTTATGAGCCTTTGCTAATTGGTTCTCTAAATAGACATCCACTCTCTTTTTACCTAGCTCTAATTCATCTCTCACCTTATGAACAAGATGAATAGGAAAATCTTGATCATGTCCCCTTAATGTGTCAAGATCTAACATATATTTTTTGTATCCTGAAAGAGTTTTCTTAAAAGTGGAAATGGATTGAATTAAGAAGTGACTAGGATGGCTAGGAGGATCAAGATATTTAGGAGGCTAGTTATATGACTGATACACTTCATGATAAGGATAACAATGGTCATATTGGAGATAACAGTAATCATATTAAGACTGGTAAGGATCATGAAAAGGATGATAAGGAGTTACATAAGTTTTTTAAACCTCACCAACTTGTGTAAAACAATACTCAACACTAAAGTCAGCCATGGAACTTCATTAGGAAGAAAGAACACAAGGAGATATTATCAACAATATTCAAAAGGAATACTTGGGCTACTTGACTAGCTGATGTAACTCATAGTTTCCATTTATGTTTAGATAGATGTCTCCAAAAGACAATGTGTTGAAAGATAACACAAAATATTTCAATTTTTTATATTAAGATTCCCATTGGACATGAAAAAAAACTATTGTCAATTGGATTTTTACCTACTTGAGGAGATGTCTCAGCTCTCCTCATCCAAGTGGCATGATTGAAACACATCTAAACTATGGGTGAGTCTAAGAATGAGGTTAATCTCTAGATAGAGATATCTCCTTTGATGTACCACTTTTGATCACCACTACACCTAAACTTTATGATGGAAAAGGGAGAGATAAAACTAAAATCAAACTATCTTAAGGGAGGTGATACACCATATAATTTTATGACTTTTAACTAGTTGCATGCTACATATGAGAATAAAATACTAACCAAACATACACTTATCCAATTTGAATCCTATCACATCAATGATTCAGTATAAGGTTATGGATGAATGTTTAGGCTAGGAGGGATAGACAAGAGGCCTTGAATGACATTATTTAATAGGTTAACTCAATTAACCTTGAAACTTCTTATAACACTTCACATGAACTTCAAGAAGAAGCTTTAAATAGGTGAGGGAATGAGACAACATGCTAAGGAATTTATAGTATTCACTAAGAAATATCCATCATTCAATTAGACACACTATGAATAGTTATGGAAGAGTTTATAATAAGTATTCTTATTGATAAAACAGTATGAAAATGAGCAGGGTTTTTCCATACATAGGTGGACCATAATATACAAAGGCCAAAATGGCTAGTTCTTATAGAGCTTGAGAGACACAGGAGAAGAAGGAAGTAAAAAGGTCACAAAGACACTTGTCAAGCTTAGGAAATTATTTACATATGCATGATGAAAATATTTTAAATTAAACATGCAAGGTCAAGAATCACAAGTGTCACCCCAAGTCATGAAAATCATGAAAAGTGGCATGAAATTCCCTTTGCTAGCTCAAAAATTTACGTTCATGCTTTATCCCTATTTGAACATCCCAAAAATAACTATGGATATGTATGAAAATTTTAATGAGAGGGAAGGATTTTATACATGCCTCTCCATTCAATTTTTTTAGTCCTACTCCTTTGGAATCTCCTAGAAGTGAGCCATCACAAACTGTCATCTAAAAAAATATTTTTTCAACCACCCCTCACACTTGGCCTCATAATTGGTTTTATTTTTACATGAAAATTCATGGAAGTTATTGGATGACACTTTAAAATACCCTCCATGTCCTTATACTACTTAGGTGAACCTTAAAAGCCATCCACTTGAAGTTCTCACACTTCTTAAAATCATGTTCACTATGTCAGTTTTGACTAGCTAAAATGAGATATTATGTAAGCACACTTAAGAGTTTTTTTGAAGTATTAAATTTAAATTAGGGGTTATACCAATTATATATATTCCTCCCATACTTGGTTTCATCCCTTAATATTTCTTAGAACCTACATAATGCATAAAATAGTCAAAAGAAGCAATTTTTTACCCTATATGTATAGATTTCATACAACTCATCTTGATGGGGGGGGGGGTAGCATGAGGGAGTCCTATACAACCTAAAATCATAAATTTTGAAAAAATATGAAATTAGAGTATCTTTCTGTATCCATTTCTCCAAATGTGTCCTTCTAAGGTTTTAAGAAGGTTTTAGATAATTTTACCCTCTTAAGATTCATTCATAAAGATGGAACACTAAATTTGCAAACAAATTCTAGAATATCAATGTATAGTACCATTTTCAACTTCTCTGATATTCTTAGTCACCCATGTAAAGCATCAAAAGAGATATGAGAATTCAAAGTTACCCACTCGAGCTCTTTCTTCTAATCACATAGGTCTAATGTTACCTTTGAGACAAAATATGACTTATTTTTTATTCATCTACATTACAAGAGATTTTAAATTTTTTTAAAGACCCTAAAAACGTGTCCAAATCCATTTAAATTATTTCTTAAGGCTGAATTATAAATGACCTCTTCTTTGGCTTTGAGGCCTCAACATGCTTCATAGGACTACTTAAAAAATTAGCCACCTAGAACATCTTGTTAGTTTTAATCCTCTTCAAAAATGTCCCTCATGTTTATTTGGATGTATTATAACTTAATAATTAACCCTAAAACCTTCCAATCACTTCTTCTCATCTCTTTTTGAAAAACTACAGGTCTATGCACAAGGGGGAGTACACTCTATCTAAGAAAAAATGGAGGGTACTTACCCTATTTAATAAAACCATTTGGATGTTTTATATGGTTACCCAAGTGGTAAGTATGTTATATACCAAATTTTATACCTATATCAACTCATTTGACCCCCAAACTCCTTAGATCACCAAGGTAAACTATTAGAGGATAGATTGTGTGCAATGTTCAAGGTACAGGCTATATGTTATAACATTAGAGATCCCTCTTTGAATGATTTTAATATAATAGGAGATGAATTGAACCTATATAATCATGATTTTTTAATTTAAAATCCATTCATCATCCTATATATTCATGTATATTTTTGTATAACTTAAACTCTTAAGACTGAGCTCCGTCCCTTGACTATGTTTTACTTGTTGTACTACACCTGCATGTGTCCTCCATAATTTAGATTGAATTAAATTATTACATTCCAATTTAAAATATCATAACATAATTTTAATTTTTTTTTAACCTTTTGTATCACCTTTATGCACTTCCCATACTCAAAATCACAAAACTTGCTCATTATCAGTCTCAATTACAACAGACTGTGTCTTTATGTGTTAGAGGGGCACTTATAGGTGCATATGTATGGATTAGGCCTTGAAAAAATTATTTATACCTAATAATTTTTTTTTTTCATTCAAAATTTTTTTGGACATTTTTTTCCTATCCTTTTGTCATACCAACACTCAGACTTCACTTCCCAATGCATTGCTACCTACAGTCAACTATAGTTGACTATATTAGAGCAAGTAGAGTCTTGTGGGTGAGAATTAATCTTAGGGAATGTATAAAATTACGTTTATATTATTTGGAACACTTTAAATCATAATTTATAAACCAAAATTTTTAGTTTCATGTTTAATCCCTTGCCATAGATTATATAGAAAATGACCTTTAGATGTAGGCGTGTATTCTCAAATGGTGGAACACCTATAGGTGTGAATGATTAACAAAACACCACTTATTATCTCATATTGATTATATTTTAAATAAGTAATTTAATTTTCATCATTTTTAAACATTAACATATTGTTTAATAGTGTATTTTGAATCTTTGGTTGAAAGGTCTCTTTGGATCAAAACCTTGTAGATGTTAGTGCATAAATTGGTAACTTTAGGTCTCTCAAAAACTAAATTCCATTGTTTATATTAACATTAATAATTTTAGAGTATTTTTATTATGTAATGGATATAATAAAAACACATTATAATTCATAAAAAGTCCTTATAAACTTATTGTATGACTTTCTCAAAATCGATGAGACCTCAATTTTGACTCTTTAGGGGAAAAGTCCCTGTACTCAGTCATTTTATGTTTGAGGGTGATCCATAATTAAATTTTCCAACCTATAACTTTACATGAGCCTTACATGATATAATAAATGAATTATAAATCCAATTATGGTTTCTCCCATGTCTCAACACTTAAAAATGGTCATCATCTCTTTGTTAGCACCACCTGTAGGTGATTACTCTCATGTCTATAAGTAGTGAATATAATGATGGGTAGTGAGCATTGTTTTTACCATTTGATCACTCTTAGTCCAATTATAACCTCTTAAAATATTTTATTTCAACCTCAATGGGATAAAAACCATTTAAACATGTCTTTCACCAAATTTCATCTTCTTTTAGGGCTTCTTTAAGTGAATATAATGGTAGGAGACTCTGAATTTAGGTAGTAGATAGAAATATAGGTAGTGTGCAAGATATATATTCTTATTATTCCATATATATCTTCCCAAAGTTAAAAAATAAACTCTTATCACTCATAAATATTTGAAAAATCTCTCAGATCTCCTATTCCATCATGACATCATTATGAGATACTTGTATATTCAAAGAGTTGCCTGCATATGCATAGTGTATTGACAGCACCCATGGGACATTGCTTGGCTAATGATATTTTAAGGTGAATGGATTAATATTAAATTGAAAAAATTATAATTAAACTATCACAACAATATGGAACCATTATCAAAACTCAAATATCTTAAACATGGTGAAAAATTGCTGGTAACATAGAATGTTGTATCCTCTTACAACATGAGATGATTTGCATATCCAAACACATTGAAACACTAAAAAAAGAATGGGTATCATTTTAATATGTATTAAACATCATCTATAACCAATCTTAGTGAGTTAATTATATGTATTTATCCAAACAAGAGCAAAACCTATAGGGTATATAGATTAGCAAGCAAAAAAACACAATCAACTTCATGAGGATGGTTCATAAAGAAAAATACACCATTATTCAAAATATTTTATTGTAATTTAATCTCTCTAAGTAAACTACCACTTCCCAAAAGTGTTTGACCTGAAATTTCTCCAACTATTCATACCAATCACAAACCTAAAGATTGGTTATGTGTGTCTAGAAGGGTAAAAAAGGAGCATAATTGTTTTAGCTCAAAATTGGGAATTAAAAATCATTTAAAACATGAAATTTATATTTATGAAGCTAAATAATCATTCCATGACTTTATTCTATGTGTCACACTCCCTTGAGGGTCATACAAGTGCCAAACTCTTCTCTTTTCAAAGGAAACTACTCTTTCTTCAAAATAACCTATCACTTTTAAATTAGTAATAGTTAATAAAGAATTTTTAAGATACATGAGATGTGACATCACATTTTTTAATCCTCACACTTCCAAAATAGGTTTTACAACTCATTTAATACTCTATTTATGACCCCCAAATGGCTCAAAATGATATATTAGCCAATATGATTAATGACCAAGGCTAACGTGATATTAGAATAACACAAAAAAACATATAATACCCCATATTACATAATATCATACCCATAAAACATATAAAAAGTCACGTTTTTACCTATATGGGTCCTAATTTGACCTTTAGGGTTAAATTAGGTCAATAAATTGGTGACTCAAAGGTGTAGCATGCATGTTATGCTAACTAGACCAGTAGCCTTATTAATTAATTTGGATTAGGGAGCCATCTAAAGTATAAAACACAATAATAGGACCTAAAACTTGACAACAATCCTTGATTAAGACAATACCAATGACCACCTCAACCACACAAAATAAAAGACACACACAAAGCAAAAGCAAACACGCATGTGCTTTGTGAACACTTATGGAACACACATACCAAACAAAACAAAATGAATTAAAAGCTAACTAAACTGAGATGAAAAATACATGCTAGATTAAAGGGTAAGTTTTAAACCCTTCTTTCTTCATGACATAAAAGAATGAATGAGACATATAGTCTTTTGACCTTTGGCATTGATGCCTCCATATTCTTCATTGTGTTTGCCAACTTCATTAGCATGATGTTCAATGAGAGCCAAGTAGCTCCAAACATATTGGCTATGGAAATGAAATTTTATTGCATCTAAATAGCCTCTACTTTATCATATGGATTCTCAATTACAACCTCTAATGGTGGTTTAACAAGCAATACCTTCTTGATTTCCATAGTGATCTGAATAGGATTAGGTTTCTTCTTATATGCAAGTTCTTCTATCTCATTAAGGAGTTTTGTATACTCTACCCAATCTTGTTCATTATCCTCTATGGAATACTCATTCTTCACCTTGTCATGTACTTTACCCTCAACTTGGAAAATCTCTTCAAGATCTTGAAAGAACTTCATTTGCAACTACCAATCATATTTTACCTCTATCATCTAGAACCACTAGCTCTTAAATCTTCTCTTCTTGATATATGAGGTAATAAAGATAGTTTTATTCAAGTTCCATTGCATCTGAGGGTGATTCAAAATTAGGCTAAGGTATTGGGTCATCTCCAAGAATGAAAACTTCCACCTTGGTCTCAAGATAGTTTTCTAGGATTGCAACCTCTTTGTGGATGACTTGAAATTATTCTCCATCCTTAATATCACCTTAATATTCATGCTTGAGATGATTATCCACAACTTTGTGATCAAATTTAGTCTTCTTTAGGCACTTCCCTCTTTAATTGTTTGTCACATTACTCATAGATTTTTGTAAAATAGTCTTCAACATGTTTATTTTCATACAAGAAGGAATAATTACATTTGTGACCACCAAAGGGAGTATATATAATGATTTACTCTTATACAAAATTTAGAACCTCTTGAGGGTTCTCAAATTGTATCTCAGTTTTTCTATCCTAACTTTTCTTCTCAAGGGATGCAAGATCTTCCATTTCCTTCTCCTTCTAGTTGATGCCAAGACTAGGCATCTTGAAATCATGTGACTTATCCCAAGGAGGTATGTTTTCTTCAAGTAGGAGTTCTGAATTCTTGTCAACCAAGAGCTATTCTTTACATTTCCACACCATATATCCATCAAGTCAAAGAGTGATATAGTGAGGATAAGATGAAATAGTTGGTGGAGGTGGAACATATAACTCAAAATCAGATTAAGAGTGAAATGTAGGGGATTCTTTTGGAAGATCTTGAGGAAGAAGAGGTAAACCTTGGGCTAAAACATAGTGATTTTATTCTTTCCATTTGAAAATAAATTCACTGACACCTGATTTAACTTGAGAACTCTCTTGAGGAAGGTTAGATGGGGTGTGTGTAGGCATAGGAACCTTCCACCACACCTTGACTTAGCAATTTCATCTTTGAATCTAACTCTTCAATTTGCTTAAATAGGTCCTCTTCAAAAAGTATTTCTTGAAGTTCATATGAATATTCATGGGGATTAGGAGTACAAGAGGGATGGCATGGAAGAAAAGAGTTATCTTGAGGAAGGGTGGGAGGGACTTTCATAAGATCAAGCTCTTTCTCAACTTCAGACTCTTTATCTAGGATTTTAACTTCTTTCTTTCCCCATCATTCCACTACCTTATTCTAGCTTAGAATGTTTGGATTAGGAGTCTATTATTAAGGTATTGATGCAACTTGAATATTGTATGAAGTGTTTAAAAAACTTGGGATATTCTTAGGCTTAGATTCCACTTATTTCATTTAGAGCTTAGATTCAACTTATTTTTCTAATGAGATGGATTGATTCACCTACATGTTAGCCAACTCAATCTACCTATCAAGATTTGATTCAAACATAAAGCTTTTATCTTACCCTCTATTTTATAATTAGTTGGTAAAAAGATGACTTTGGTAAGATTGATTGGGTTCATGATTAAGAATCATGTAAGACTAATAGAAAAATTGGGGAAGTGGATAAAAGGCTGATAGACTTGGTGAGGCTGATCCTCATCAACTCTTATCTTATCTTTGAAGGATGTAATAAATCCACTCACATATAGCATCTCACTTGTGAACCTTTGTCAATTGGATCTCTCAATAAGTTCCCACTCTCTTTTAAGAATATCTAATGCATCTCTCACCTCATAAACAAGATGACTAGTAATATCTTGAGCATTTCCCCCTAATGTGTGAACATATAACATATACTTGTCATATCCCAAAAGATTTTTCTTAAAATTGAAAATGGATAGACTTAAGAAGTGACTAGGCTAGCTAGGAGGAGAAATATATTGAGGAAGATGGTTATAGGTCTGATACACTTCATGATAAGGCTGAAAATGGTCATATTAGAGATGAAAATAATCATATTAGGACTGGTAAGGATCATGACAAGGTTGATAAGGAGTTCAATAAGCTTGGTAAACCTCACCAACTTGTGTAAAACAATACTCAACACCTAAGTAAGCCATGTAACTTCATTAAGAGGAAAAACACATGGAATGATTATCAAAAATCTTTAAAATGAATATCTAGGCTGCTTGACCAACTGATGTATTCTCAAAGTCACCATTGATGTTTAGATAAATGCCTCTAAAGGATGATGTTTTGAAATACAAAACCAAAAATAATTTAACTTCTTGGACTAAGAGTCCCAGAAAGACTGTCAAAAAATAATGTCACTTGGATTGTCACCCTTTGATGAGATTTCTTTGGTCTCCTCATCTAAGTGGCATGATTGAAACACTTCTAGAATATGGGTGAGTCTAAGAATGAGGTGAATCTCTAGATAGGGATAACTCCCTTGAAGTAACACTTTAGATCACTACTAAACCTAAACTATGTGAGAAAAAATAAAGAGAGAAAATTTAAATCAAACTATCCTAAGGGAGGTGATACACCAAATAAGTTGATGACTTCCAACTAGCTGCATGTTACACATGAGAATAAAAGACTAACCAAAGACATAATTTTCCAATTTGAATCTTCTCACATCAATGTTTCATTATAAGGTTATAGATGAATGTTTTGGATAGGATGGATAGAAAATAGGCTTTAAATTCCACTAGTGATAATATAACTAACTTAACCTTGAAACTTCCTAGAATAATTCAAATGACCTACAAGAAGAAGCTACAAATAGGTGAGAGAATAAGACAACATGCTAAGGAATCCATATTATTCACTAAGAAAGATCCATAATTCAAGTAGACATACTATGAATATTTATGGAAGAGGTAAAAATCATTAGTCTTATTAATCAAATAGTATGAAAATAAGTAGGGATTCACCATACTTAGGTGGATCATAAGTTACAAAGGCCAAAATGGCTAGTTCTTATAGAAATTGAGAGAGAGAAGAGAAGAGAAAAGTCTAAAGGTCACAAGGAAACTTGTAAATATAATAAAAGGATTTAAATATGCATGATAATAAGATTTGAAATGAACCATGTAATATCAAGAAGCACAATTGTCACCCCAATTCATGAAACTCATGAAACTGGCATGAAATTCCCTTTGCTAGCTCAAAAAACCGCCTTCATTATTTATCCCTATTTGAACATCCCAAAACTAAATAGGGATAGGTATGATGATTGGAATTAGAGGTAATTATTTCATAAATTCCTATACATGCATTTTTTGTAGTCTAACTCCTATGGATTCTCCTAGAAGTGAGTCATCACTACCTACAGTTTAAAAACTCCTTTTTTAGTCACCCCTCACATTTGGACTTAAGATTGTGTTTTTTTCCATGAAAATCCATTGGAGGGAGTAAAAAAAATTTTAATATACCCTCTATATCCTTATTCTACTTAGGTAAACATTAAAAATCCCCCCACTTGAAGTTCTCACACTTCTTACCATCATGTTCACTATGCCAGGTTTTGACTAACTGAGATGAGAGATATGATAGGTACACTTAGTATTTTTTATGAAGTATGAAATGGAAATGATGGGTTAACAAAATTATATACATTCCTCCCAAATATGGCATCATCATTTTAACCCTTAGAACCTACATAATGCACAAAATAGTCAAAATAATAAATTTTGTACCCTATCCATATAGATTTTATACAACTCATCTTGATGGGGGGTAGCCTATGGGATTCCTCTACAAAATCCAATCATAATTCTAGAAAAACTATTACATTATAGTATCTTTTAATCTCCATTTATCCAATTGGGTCCTTTTAAGGGTTTAAGAGGGTTTTAGATAGTTTTACACTCTTAAGCTTCATTCACAAAGATGGGACATTGAATTTGCAAACAAATTCCACAAGATAAATTTATATAATATTTTTAGGTCCCCATGAAAAGCATCAAAATAGATATGAACATTCAATTTTACCCACTCAAGCCCTTTATTCCATTCACATAGGCCTAATGTTGCCTTTGAGCCAAAATATGACTTCCTTTTGATTATTTTGTATTAAAAGATATTTTACATGTTTTTAAAGACCCTAAAAACATTTATAAATCCATTATAATTATTTACTAAGACTAAAATTGAAAATGACCTCCTCTTTGGCTTCTCGGCCTTAACATGCTTATCAAGCCTATTGGAAAGATTAGCCACCTAGAACATATTTTTGGGTTTAATCCTCCTCAAAAAGTTTCATCATGTTTTATTTAATGTATTATAGCTTAAAAAGTCACCATAAAACCTTCCAAGTGCTTCTCATCTCTTTTTCCAAAACTATATCTTTATGCATAAGGGGGAGTACACTCTCTATGAGAAAAAATAAAGGGTACTTCCCATATTTAATCAAACCATTTGGATGTTTTATAGGGTTATAAAAGTGTTAAGGATGTTATCTACCAAATTTTATCCCTTGATCTACTTATTTTACCCCCAAACTTAGATCTCTAAGGCAAACTATTAGAAGATATATTATTAGCAATGTTCAAGGTGTAGGTTGTGTGTTGCAACATTAGAGATCCCTATTTACATTATTTTCATATAATATGAGCCCATTGGAACATATATAATAATTATGTATGTATTTTAAATCCATTCATCATCCAATACCTTCAAGTATCTTTTCATATACCATGAACTCTCAAGACTGAGCTCCATCCCTTGACTATGTTTTGCTTGTTGTACTACACCTATAGGTGTCCTTCATAGTTATATCTTGAATTAAATACTTATATGTCCATTTATAATTTCATAACATAAATTGGAATTTTTTTAAACCTTATATCTCACCTTTATGCACTTCCCATACTCTAAATCACCAAACTTTCTCATTATCAGTCTCAGTTACAATAGATTATGTCTTTGTGTGTTGGAGGGGCACCTATAGGTGAGAATAAGTATTTATTAGGCCTTAAAACATTTATATATCCCAATTTATACCTTTATATGTTCATTTATCATATATTTGGACCTTTTTTCCTCATCCTTATGTCATACCAACACTTAAACTTCACTTCCCAACCCACTGCTACCTACAATCAACTACAATTGACTATATTGGAGAAAGTAGATGATTGTGGGTGAGAATTAATCTTGGATAATGTATAAAATTACATTTGCATTATTTGGATCACTTTAAATCATCAATTATAAACCAAAATTTCTAGTTTCATGTTTAAGCCCTTGCTATAGATGATATAGAAAATGACCTTCAATTTTAGGTGTGTATTCTCAAATGGTGGAACACTTGTAGGTGTGTATGCGGAAAAAAAACCAATTATCAATTCCTCTTTATGATATTTTATATCATGAATTTTGTTTTCAAAATTTTGAAACGTTCACATATGATTTCATATTATAGTTTGTAACTTTTGGTGACATATGTTCTCTTTGGATCAAAATCATGTAGATGTTAATGAAGGAATTGAGTGAATTAATTGGCAGCTTTTAGCATCTCAAAAAATATATTAACTTGGTTATGTCTTCCTTAAAATTTTTATATTATTTTTATTATGTAATTGATATAATATAAACACATTAGAACTCATCAAAATTCCTTATAACCCTATTGTATTACTTTGTCAAAACTAACTAGACCTCTTTTTCACTCTTTAGGGTAAAAGTCCTTATACTCAATAATTTTATGTTTTAGGGTGATCCATACTTACATTTTCCAACCTATAATATCACCCATGTCTCGACATTTCAAAAGGGTCCTCAGATCTCTATTAGCACCACCTATAGGTTGTTGCTCTCATGTTTGTAGGTAGTGAAAATAAGGATGGGTAGCGAGCATTGTTTTGACCATTTGATCACTCTTAATATGATTTTAACTTATTAAAATGTGTTTTTGAAACCTTTAGGGGATAAAAACCATTCAATCATGTCTTTTCCCATATTTCATCTTCCTATAGGTCATTGTGAATTTAGGTAGTAAATAAAAATATAGGCATTGTGTACGAGATATATGTTTAGAATTCAATATAAATCTTCCCAAAGTGAAAAAATACACTATTATCACTCCAAAATATTTGGAAAACCTCTTATATCTCCCATTCCATCACGACATCATTCTAAGATACTTATAGATTCAAAGAGATACTTACATATTCATACCGTATGGACTACACCTGTGGGACATTTCTTGGAGAATGAGATTGGAAAGTGAAGGGATTGAGAGTAGATTTAAAACATGATAATTAAACTATCAAAACCCTCTAGAAGCATGATAAAAACCTAAAGATCCTAAAAATTCTAAAAAACTAATTGTAGCATAGAATGGTGTATCCTCTAGCAACATGAGATGATTTTCATATCCAAACACCTTAAAATGCTAAAACAAGAATTTAAACAATTTTAAGATGGATTAAACATAATTTTTAACCAATCTATATAAGTCAATTATATGGAATCATCTGAACAAGATAAAAAATGTAGATTACATAGATTAGCAAGTAGAAAAACATAGTCAGATTCATGAAGATGGTTCAAAAGCATAGGAAACCATTATTCACAATATTGTTATGGAAATTAATCTATTTTAGTATAATTCCACCTCCCAAAGGTGTTTGACCTAGAAGTTCTCTAACTATCCATACTAAGGACTAACCTAAAGATTGGTTCTATGTGTCTAGAAGGGTGAAAAAGGAACATAATGGTTATAACTCAAAATTAGCATTGATAGATAATTTAAAATGTTTAATTGAGATTGATAAATATTAAGATACATTCCTTCATCTTATCTAATGTGTTACACTCCCTTATGGGTTGTAGAAGTGCCAAACTCTTCTCTTTTAAAAGGAAACTACTCTTTCTTTAGAATAACCTATCACTTTTTAGTTATTAATCGTTAATAAAGACTTATTAAGATACATGGGATGTGACATTACCTTTTTAAACTTTCATACTTCTAAATGAGGATGTACAACTCATTTAATGATCTATTTATGACCCCCAAATGACTCAAAATGATATATTAGCTAATATGACTAATGAAAAAGGATAATGTGATATGTAATAACATAAAAATACATATAATACCCCATATTACTTAATTTTAGACCCATTAAACATATAAAAAATCAAGTTTTTACCTATAGGGGTCCTAATTTAACCTACAGGGTCAAATTTGGTCAAAATAACCATGATGGTCCCAACACTCTAAGCTCATATTCGATATTGGATACATGATATGAATATGAATGAAAAGTGTAGTGATATGTGTATGGATTATGGGATACATTAAAGAGATAATGGATTCAAATGATAAGGTTATAGCCATGGTGAAATGGTAGTGATAAGGAATGTGAAAGTGAAATGATGCATAGAAGTGAAATGGGACATAGAGGATAGTCATGAAGACAATTAAGAAATAATAAGCATACAAATCAATAAGATATACCATTTTAGAGGATTTTTAGCTAGTATACAATGTAGAAAATAAAACCTGTGAATCATCAAAATACCTTAACAAATGGTATGTTTCTTTAACCTTTGCTAAACTAAGACTATAAGGATATTTAGGGATGATTGAGGAAGATTGAATTTTAATAAACTTAAATATACCTTAATTAAGGACCATTTACATTAATTAAAAATTAAAACTAAGTCTTAAAGAATTTTGACACCAATAGATCCATTATGAACCGTACAACCATCCTCAAATTACTTACAGACTATAAATTAGTAGTGTATGTCATCTTGAGATATATATAGCCTCACATATGTGAGATTAAGTTTAATAATAATATGAAAATATTCTTAATACTAATACCAATCTCCATAAACTCCCATTTTTTTGTCATCATGCTTAGGAGAGTAGAAAACTTAAAAAACTAGTTGTTTGTCTGAATGAAGAAACCATAGTCAGTGCCTTAAGTTGTAAAGGATTATTTATAAAGGAGAGAGAGAAAAATTGATAAATAATTCCAAAATATTAAATATCTCTTATACCCCTTCTTCCAAAAAATCTAGATCTTGGTATTCTCTCTAATGGTCATACCATCTAAAAACCTAAAGGGCTCTCTTGAGATGCAAAGAAACTAGGTGGATGAAGAAAACTAGTTTTGAGCCTATTTGGGATAATTTTTCCTTGAATATTTTATAAAAAAATTTTAATGACTAAATATTCAAACTTATAACCTCTATTATATGGAAAATTCCATACAAATTTGTACTTCTTGCATGAAACACATGAAAAGACCCTTTCTTTTACATTTCTTTCACACTTTTTAGCTTTGAATTGCCAATTTACAGAAACATGATGAATAATAAGAGTTTTTTGGAATATTAACACAAGTAATAAGTATTTTGAGATAAAAATGGAGTACAATTACACATATTGGACCTCTTTGGAGGCTGAACTATTCTTTATACTTGCATGAGGAGATACTTCTAAAGTATATGACACTTGAGTTCAAGTAATGAATTGAATATGAAGATGGTCAAATGTATTATGAATGATTTATTGGAATTTTTACATCAAAATTATCATTTAAATACCCTAAAACCTCTATTTTAGGAAATATACATATCTTCAAAAGGATATTTATCAATAAGTATTATGAAGAATACCCTATAGCCTTCCTAAAAGGATTGAATGAGGCCTTTATATGTCTTCAACACACCTTATAATCTTATAGTTTATTTCATATTTGAAAATACAAAATATACCAAATAAATTCATAGTTACCTATAATATTCCACCTCTCATAAATCTCCATCAAAGCACTTTAGATCAGAAGACCACATGAATTGTTTGTCAAAGACCTTCAAACACTCTCAAACATAATGATGATGCTTGACACAAATTAAAATAAGACATGAAAATGAAAATAAATTGAGACACACTCCCTTGAAAATATAGTTAATGGAATTAAAATGATCAAGAACATCACTAAGGACCCAAGTTAACTAGGATACTAAAAAGCTTTTAGTTGTAGAGGTTGGCCTTTGGCCTTGGCAGGCCAAATTACTAACATAAATCATTAAAATTAATTTCTAAAAATTCATAATAATATAATACCTTTTTAAAATTAAAAAAATCATAATGCCACAAAAATATTTTGTGGATTTAAAAAACTTCAAAATGATTTTTAAAATAATTAAATTCAAAGTGCCAAAATGATTTTGAACCACATTTTTAAAAAACTAGTATAGACATTTTTTATCATTTCTAAAAAGCAGTGAACTCAATTTTTCTAAAATTTTAATATTATAATAATATATGATAGATTAAAAAAACCCAAAAAAATTTTAGAGATTAAAATTTCTAAGTAAAATATATGACCTTTTTTAAAACAATTTTTTAATCAAAAAATGGCTAAAAAAACTCAAAAAACTCCTTGAGAATACTACAAACAAAAAGGTTGAAATAGAAATAAATGATACTTAAATCAATGAAAATAAGGTTGAGATTATAATAAGGTACTAATCTTAATTCAAAAATACTTACGTATACAAATGTAGTTAAAACACGCTTAAAATACAAAGCTAAAGAAAGAGATGGATGTGGAAAATTTTGAGATTCCTCCAAGAAATCCCTACACAAAACTCGAGCTCAATGTTTAAAATATTATAGATATGATACCATGATATAATATTACTAAGGAAATTGAAAATTATTGAATAAATAATGAAAAATATTAAAGAAAAATGTTAGTACAAAGTTGAGGTGAATGTAACAATTGGGGAAATTATCATGCAGAGAAAATTCCCACACTAGTATTGAAAACTTGCCACAAGAATCTCTAATTATAATAATATGAAGAAGCTAAAATAAAAAAAAACTATAGGCCAATAAATCATCAAAGATGTAACAACAAGACTAGATGAACAATATTGAGTTGGGTTATAAAAAGTATTGAAGAAGGGGAGATTAAAGATCATTATAAAGAGCTAAGATAGAAAATGAGTTACAAGTGAAAGCTCCAACATATGTATCATGTGTCTCTAATCCTCTTACAAGTGGGGAAGATGTGTGTGCCATGTTGGGGGAGAGGAGTTACATGTAACTCCAAATCCTAAAAGTGGACAAAAGAAGTGACTGACACCTGAAAAGGCTATAATAAAATGTATTTATAAATAAAATAAATAAACACATATAAGACTTAGTATAAGCCTATAATCCTATGGGAATGATTCAAATTAAGGTTAATTATCTGACCTTTTTTATTTATATTATCGAAATATTTGATATTTTAAATTATGTATATGATAGTGTAGATTCTTAGATATAGATTTATATGGTAAAATAGTCTTTTACAATTGAAAAATATCACTCAAGGTTCTACCCTTTAATTTTTAACCTTCCTTGTTATCAATAGGATTGCATTCACCATATCACTAAATGTAAATGATTATTTTATAGATTGAAAATATTATTCAAATTATCCAAATCACTTGTAGCCCATACTACATTTAAAATATGATATATCCTTAAATTTTAGTTATATATCTTGAATAACCTTACATGTTACTAGATATTTATTTTCAAACTTGGGTACTTTTTTCGATGCTATATTCTACAATTCAATTTTCCATGCCTTATAGACACTCAAATTTTTAAATATTTTAAAATATACATGTTTCCCTATTATGTTTCACTATCCCTTTAGTTGCAAACATTTCAAAAGAGGTGGTATAAATAAAAATTAAATCCAACTCATTACCCATTTATGGAAATACTAAAAAAACACATATTAAATATCATTAAATTAATTGAAAAGATGAGTTATACTACCTTATTATTCCATATCTATGTATCACTCATAGGATTAGTCATATTACAAGTCCAAATCATTTAAATAATATCTCATGATCATTATTTGTTAGGTTAGAATCTAGATCACTACATGCACTAGCTTTTATAATTATAGGCCATTATTCAAACACAAACCACCATACATGGTATAACTACATATTTTTATGCCCTATTATGAGTAATATGTAGGAATCACTCATTTATACAATATTCCTTAAGGTCATCTTGAATTCATGAACCCATTAACCCATTTTTGTTAAGATAATTAGACCTAGGAGGAGGATATAGGGTTTAAGCTATATTCTGATACTAAAATAATGTGAACATGATACAAATAGATAATTTGAAAGGTGATATAAAACCTAGAAATACCCATGTGGGTTTTTATTCAATAATAAATATTTTTTACAACACATAACATGAAAGCATGAATAGTAGCATCGATGTAAGTGTCTGTGTAGACACTAAAAAACTGCACCAATGGTTTTAGATGTTGAAACACACCTCCTTTGACCTATTGTCCCTTCTTTGGTTAAAAAATCTCTTAACCCCCTTAAACACCCACTTACCCCCTACCCACATATATATAATTATTTATTTAATTATGCTAATAAACCCCTATTTACACCTCACCCTAAGACCAAGTCCCATGCTAACTCACTCTCACCTTGTCCAAAGACTAATTAACATTAGTCCTAACCACCTAAGACCATTTCTTGGCTTAACACTTACTCCCTAACCTCCCTATACTATTTATACCCACATGGCCACACTCATTTAAACCAACCCAGACCATTTCAAATGATCCTAACTTCCAAAAGTAAGTAAAAATCACTATTTTTAATAAGTTAGAATTATTATGCCATGGCTGATGTTGGTCATTTATTAACCAACATTGATTGACCCAAACATGCATAGATTACTTAGGTCCGCGTAGGACCTTTCTTTTAGAGATTGAATGAGTTGAGTCTATGTGTGATTTATCATTATTTAGAGCTTGTGCATGAATTAGATATGTGAACTAGAGACTTTTTCAAAGGCATAAAGGAGTTACACCATTGACAAATTGAAGTTTTATCACCATTACACTTTCTAGATTCTTCTAGGTCTCCATCCAAATTATATTAACCTATCAATCACTTATAATCCAACATCATTTCATTAGATAAGTATCTATTATTATTTAATAAATTTTAGAGTTACATGTTTTAGTATTTATTGCTTTTATTATCTTCATACCTTGCCCATAACCCTAATTACCTATGTTGAAGTTTTGTACTTGAACACTCCTTTGCCATCAAACACCCATTAGTGATCCATCATCTTTTTGAGCCTAAAATCTCTATTTGGATATTTATGAGCTTCATTCCAACCCTTATGAGCCTATCCCAACCTTTAACTAGCCCAACAACTCTTAAAAACTCACCAAAACCTAACCATTCCAACAAAATAAAAAACTATGTTTTTACACATTGACCAATGTCATTTCTGCATAACCAACATCAATTTATAGAGGTTGACTTCATTATTTGTTTAAAATTTATATTATAAAAACAATAAGATAAAAATAACAATTTAAACCCGACAAAACCCATAATTCTCAATCTCTATCATAATATAGAACTATACCTCACCATTTATCACCTTAGTATTTCCTTCATGCAAATTAGCTTAGTTCGTTTAAAAAATAATAAATCAATATTAAAGTATTTTATCACTCACTTCAAGTAATTTCTCATTTCATTACTTAATCATTTATTATCAACATCTTTTAGACTTAATTTTATTTTAAAGAAAATAGTTGATAGCCATCCAAGGAAGTTTGATATTTCTAGGAGCTAAAATTTTCTAGGCAACCCACTTACCAACCATACTAATTTAAATTTGTTTGATTCTTATTGATTTTTAGGTCATTCTCCCTAGCCAAAGAGGAGTACTCACAACGTTTAGATCAATAGAGTTCAAAACCATATCTAGGTTGACCTACACCTTCCCCTTTAATTTAATTTTATGTGTTTTGATAAAATAAAAGGAAAGTGATCTAAAATCTAGTGAAACATTCTAGCATGTCTAGTGGGACCCCTAATTTATATTGGGTTAAAATTCATTTTAGAACATTTGTAATTTCATTAGTGAAAATCAACTAATGTTTTTTCAAAAGGTTAGACACTTTTCATTGTATTTATCTATTTCTAAAATTCAAAATCACTTCTTAATTATTCATTTATAAAATCATAATTAATTACTTTCCTTACTTTTAAATTGAAAATGAAAAATATTTTGTTCTTTCTTTATTTTCAAAGTGAAAATGCATTTTTTTTTAATTTTATTTCTTAAATCCAAAAAACAATCATCCTAAGACTAGGATGTGTACTATCATTTTGCGCTTCGGCTGCATTTAGAGGTTTTGTATTCATTAAGATAAATTAAAACTTTATATTGGAATTAAAATACATATTGAATACATTGATTACCTATTTTATTAAGTCACATAACTTAATTAATTGGGTAAATAAATCATGTGCAAATCACTTCTTTTCACACACATGCCAAACCACTTACACAATTAACTAATCAAAACCTTAACATAAGGGAACTAACTAGGATTTCATCACCTAGAGGAAACCTTCACCCTGACTATCTTACTTGGATTTCACCACCAAATGGGAGAACCAACTCATTATTTTGACTGACTATAGACTTAGATATCAGGTATATATTGGCAAATCAACTGAAACCCTTATGTTGTGGTGTGTGAAGTGAGGGGGTAGGCCCCGATACCAAGCTACATACCAATCCCAACACATAAACTTTGGGTCTAAACAACCTGAAACTATCCATAGACTACCTCTTCTATTACCAATTTCAAAAGCCAAGAGGAGTCTCACAATTATAAACTTAAGGCATAAAATAAAATAGAGATAAAAAACCCTTGAATCTAATGTACTTATACTGTGTGTGATCTTGTTGAATTTTATTCTTTTCTCTCTTTTTAAGTTAGTGACTTCACTTTCATCAACTTGTAGACTTCCACCACTTTATCACATGGTCTTGAATTTGAAATAATTTAAAGACCAAGCCAACCAAAACCAAAATTATTGCTCTTCTTCATATATGGATCACACTTTAGATGTTGATATATCTATCAATAATTTTAGGAGTCCTAATATTCCCTAATTTTTTTCCTAAGGGGATAATGAATTCACAAACCTTCTTTACAATAACCCAATTTACTCCAACATTACCTTGCCTTTGTTGTTAACTGTGTCCCTAGTTTGGTTCCTTCTAGTGAACCCCCTTATGACATGTCTACTCATCTTATGATTGAGGCTTTAGTTTCCACCATTTAAACTTCCCAATATATTGTAACTCAAGCCTCATCTTCTAAAATTAACCTATCTACTAGTATTTCCCAAAACCAAGCCTCTTTTACCCTACTAAGAAATACACAATCACCTTCAAATTCCACCAACCCTATAACCAGGTCAACCCAACATATGACAACTCAGACACCACTTAACATTGGGATTCCATCTACTAGTGTGATTTACCTTCCTCTTATCACCCAAAATGAAAATAGTCAAACATCATCCACACCATTTCATAACTTAGTATTTTCTACACCATCCACTCTTCCACCTATAAGTACAAAGGTAACCACACACATTCAAAAATCAAACCTAACCATTCCCATGTCTCAATAAGTATTCACTACACCTAATCAAGGATATGTCAAAAATCAACAAGGATATGGACCTCCTATATTATCCCAACCTTTCATAACTAGCTATCAATATGTGGCATCCACCTAACCTTCAACTTCTTTAAATATGAAATACGTTACATCATCAAAACAATAACAACAAATATCATACAACTATGGGGGTGCACTAAAAAATGACCTCATCAAATATTTAATGGATAAAATGACAACTTTAGAGACATCTATTCTTTGAGTTCACAACTTTTTATCCTTTCAACAAATTTGTAATGAACCTATTCACACTTCTATATTGATTCATCCTTACCTTATTCAATGGGAGCCTTCCTAAACTCAAGAAGTTCCAAATTAAGAGGGATCCTCAACAACATTTAAGATCATTTAGGCATGTGTGCTATCTCATCACCCATGATGATGCTATTTTACTTTGAACATTCCCCATGTCTTTAGTAAGACATGCATTGGATTGGTATAGTGCCATCTTAGTCACTCCCTCTTTTCCTTTGCTCAACTCATGAAAACTTTATTAGATAACATATTCATAAACATTTCCAAGTAAGTTTACATAAATAACATGTACTCTATTTGACAATTTGAGGAAAAATCCATCACAAATTTTATTCCTTGATGGAGGGGTTAATCAACCACCTTTCATTCTCCCTATCTCAACCAGAGTTGATTTAATTTTTCTCTCAAGAATATACCAAGCACATTTAATCTATATTAAAAGTTAAAAAATTATTTAATTTGATGAAGCATTTACCATGGCAAGGAAATTGTAAATTTGAATGATTGAAGAAGGAAAACTAAACCTTAGAAATAATAATGCTGACTTCAAACCTACTTAAACTTCCTCCAAACCTCCAAACCACCCCAATCCCAAAGGATAAACCAATGATATTGTCCTTAAGATGGTTCCTTGTCTATGGGTATACCATTAAAACTCATCCACATCTTTAAATAAAAATTGAAATCTCAAACCCCAAAACCACTTTGTTAAAAATCAATATAGTCCACTAGGGGAGTCTTATGCTTCAGTTTTGGAATTTTTTTTTGAAATAATCAGAAATCTAACTTCCACAAATTAAAACCCCTCAAAAATTTGATTCATCCCATCCTATACCAATTTTTTATAAGGATAAAATATTATGTAACTAACATCATGTCATCAGACACATTATTGATATATGTATGACCTTTAAGAACATAGTTCAAGACTTGATTGATAAAGGTGAACTTGTAATGGATAATACAAATTCACCTCCAAACTAAGATATTGACATTTTCCATCAACCTTATTTAAACCACCTGCCTTCTTCAAATAATGTGTGTAAAAACATAGAAACTTTTCATAACTAGAGGTTCATACCATAAACATTATCCTTAATGGAATTATAATTGAAGAACCAATGAACCAAACCTCACCTATTCCACTTCCCAATTATGTGAAACCAAACCAAATAACTTCACCTATTCCACTTCTAAATTTGATGGAACTGACCCAAATAACCTCACCTATTCCACTTCCCAATTTGGTGGAATGAACCCAAATGACCTCACCTATTCCACTTCCCAATTTAGTGGAACCAACCCAAACAATCCCACATATTCCACTTCCTAACTTAGTGAAACCAACCCAAACAACCCCCCTATTCCACTTCCCAATTTAATCAAACCAACATAACATCCCTTATAAGTCTCAACTAAGTAGGATGACATCATACCTACTCCACTTCCTTTAATATTAGAACCGCCATCCTTCCTTTGGAAATCACTCACAAGGAATATGACATTATACCTACCCTAATTCCTCCATTAGTGGAACCACTCTCCCTTATTTTATAAATCATGCCTAAGGAAGAGAAAACGATAACCATCCCACTTCCTCAACCACTTATTCTCCCCTCAGAAAACCTTCCTAATGAGGCCAAGTCCATATATAAAGCATTTTCAAGATTGGTTTAAAATCTCAAATTCCTATCATAACCAAAACTTGATCAAGCTACATTTTGGCACCATATTAGACTTCCCTATACTATAAAGGAGCCAACAAACCTATCAACCACAAAACCTTAAACCATAACAAACCTAACCACCCTCACCTCAACCAAACTAGTAAACTCCTCAACATCTCAACCTTCAACTAAATTAACCAACCAACTAACTTAAACACATGCAAAACAAACCCATCTACCCCACTCAAACCTATAAATAAATTGGGTGTTGTTACAACCCAAAACCTAACTCATCCACCCTTAAAATTGGATTTAACACCACAAACCCAACCTAGATACTAATAACCCAAAACAAGGAGGAAGATCAAACGACTTAGGAATCAAAAGCCCATGACCATTTCCTTCCCATCTCAACTTCACCCTCTATCCTAGGGCCATACCCCTTATCTATTTTAGGATCTCACCCTTACACATTATTGAAGATGCCAAACCCTCTAACAATGTGACCAAAAACTAAACCTCCTCTTTTTACCACACCTCCACCTATCAACACCAAAAATTTAACCCCTAACTATAAACTAAAAACATTTCACAAACATCAACTAAAACTTCACTCATAGTACCTAACCCTAAAATGGTGATAGACCCAAAATAAAAACAAAGGCTTTATCCCTCTTAACACCATTGGTATAATCCCATTCTACTATCATACAAAGGTTGTTAAAAATTTCAAACATAACCCTACCTCCCATTAAACCATTTATCCCTCTCAGGCCAAAACTGATTTGGTTTAATGATAACCAAATATGAGCATACCATAAAACACTCAAGCATGACACTAAGAACTATAAAGCTCTTAAATACATAATACTATGACACAAATGATAGAAGAGCCTCCTCTTATCCTACCTAAAAACTAAATAACAAAAAATACTACTGCACACAAACCTACATGCAAGGTCTCATCAAAGACTAAGGATGAACCAAAATAACCTGCCAACCTACCTACATTCCATATTAAAACCATCCATGTGGTAACTTAGTTAAAAAATAAAAAGGATAATGGAAAAGCTAAAGTATGCATCCTTTATATATATCTTTATTAGATGAAAATACCTAAATGACCTTTTTCCAAAACCCAAGACTTTTATCTTGGGTACACCTCAACCCAACCCATCAGGTTGATACATAGGTTGGTTCTCAAATAGATTTATAAAACCCAATGAAGATGACCTTATACAAATTAATCTAAAAATCACCTCAACACCATCAATCCATGATGGATGCTTTAAAATAAATTTATATCCAACCCAAAAATCCTCAACCTCTATCATCCCTTATTACATCCCTCCAAGTACTAGTGTTTGTCGTGTTCTAGGATTATGAGATACCTCCCATCCACTCAGATGATCAAGATCCTCCCCTTTTCATCATATCCTACATAAATCAAAGTAAAATTATAATGGTCATGATTTATGGGGGAGGTAATATCAACATCATCTCAATCCATTCTTATAAACAACTCAAACTTCCTAAAAACATCATATCCCAAACCAATGTCATGTTATGATCTTTCAATGACATGATGGTAACCACATTAGGAACATTTATCCTTCACATAAACTTAGGAAATCAAAATCTCCCCAAACTATTATAAATTTTAGAAGGTGAATTTTAGTATAATATACTACTTAGATTCCTTGGGATCTGAACCATGTGTTGTGTACCTTTAACCTTACATATACGCCTAAAATTTGAGCATGATGATCAGGTTGACATCATCCCTATCGACCCTAGTCCATTTAAGTCACTATACATGACTTACCACTAAAATTATGTCCTCATTCCATTTAAGGATATAACCCCTCGAACTTCCACCAATGAATCTTATACAAGCTCAACCATGCCCTCTTCCCAAATCCCTAAGAAAGACCCCTTAGAATACATGTTCTAACTTATTTTACTTGGATAATACCATATGTTGACTCTCAATACCATTCCTACTCCTCAAAAGTATAGAAACATTGATAAAAAAAACTTACTATAATCCTCACTTTAGAACCATCATCCCTTTTGCTCCTCTGAACCACCAAACCAACGTTACCTTTGGGGGACTTGATCAATCAACTTTACTCATAACACTTCATCTTATATCAACTCATTCACATTTAATTTATTCTTCTTTGATACACCATATTTTGAATAAACATACCTTCATTGATATGTTTAGAAAGGATTTGGTTTAGGATGTTATGAGAATGAACCACATAATATTATCCCAAGTAAAACTCAAAACCCTTATGAGTGATAGGGCCTTGGATTTATCAAACCAAAGAAAATTATTAAAACACCTCTCATCTTAGTCATTGAGGAAGAAACCCTATCCTCACCTCTTCTTCCTAAGAGTTTGATGGCCCTGGTTCCGTTCCTCCTATATTTTTAATCAACATGGTTAGTTTGGCACCCTTGACCTATGAAATCATGGGTAAATGAAAACCATTCCTCTGACTCATCCTAAGATGGTGGAAGATGATTCCCCCACCATTAATACCATGTCAAGATGATGATTCCATTCTCACCTACCTTTGTTTTGAAGACTCCTACCTTCACAAATCCATTCAACCTGAGACAACAACCATGTCAAATGAATGTACCATTGATATCAAATTTGACACTTAGGACAATCCTCACATTATCAAAATTGGCCAATATTTATACTCCTCATAACATCAAGACTTCTCCTCTGTTTTAGGTGACCATAACATAACATTTACTTGTTATTATAGTGGTATGCATAGAATAGGCCCTTCCATTATCATCCACACAATCATCACCAACCTTAATGCCAAAATTTCTAGGCAAAATCTTTGAAAGATGAACCTTAATATTTACCTGTTTATTAATGAGGAGCTACAATGTCTCTCGTCCATCAACTTCATCCAATAGATTATCTATCTATAATGGGTCCAAAATTCCATTCCTATCACTAAAGTGATAGGGGGAATTTGTATTTTTATGGATTTACATGACCTCAAACTCAAATATTCAAAGGATAACTTTCCTTTATCAAACATTGACCACCTTGTTTATCTAATTGATGGATATAATATGATATCTCTAATGGGTGGATTATTGGGATATAACTAATTCTTAGTCACCCTAAAAGATCAACACAAAACTTCTTTTAACCCATGGGGAAATATTTGGTATAGGTTCATGCCTTTTAGATTGAATAACACTTGTGTGACCTATCACTATGCCATGACCTACATCTTTCATGACTTCATCCATAAAACTATGGAATACTATGTAGATGACCTCCTTGCTAAGGCTAAATGTTTCCCAAACCACTTGAAAATACTTAAAGTCATCTTAGATCATCTTATCTAATTGCATGTTCACCTCAACCCATAAAAATTCACCTTTGGGGTCCTATAAATTAAACTCATCATATTTATAATTTCCCTTTGTGGAATAGGATTCAATCCCACAAATGTAAAAATAGTCATAGACATACCTCCTCAAACTATCCTTAAGCAACTTTATAGTTTTCAAGGTAAGTTTTAGTTATTTTTCTGATTCATCTCTTAATTATCTAATAGATGTAAACCCTTTCACCACCTTCTTAAGAAGGACATCTACTCTAAGTGGAATGAATACTACTAGAAGGCCTTTGGAACACTCAAAGTTTACCTTCTCTCTTGACATGTCTTTGTCCCTCCAAAATAGGACCAACCCTTTTACCTTTACATCTCTACCATAGACCATTCTTTAGGTTCCATGATCACACATCATGATCATCAACATAAGGAATATGTATTATACTATATAAAGAAAAAAAAATTAGAGTATGAAACTCATTATACCCATATCAATAAGTTATGCCTCACCTTAGTCTTAGTTGCTTCCAAACTTTATTACCACCTCCTTAACCACAAAACCTTTGTCATCACAAATGCTCACCCACTCAATTACATCAATTCTAATCCATATCAAAATTAATGTATGGCTAGATAGATCATGTTTTTATCTAATTTTTACCTTGATTTCCTTTAACAAAAATTATTCAAATGGAAAATCATTATTGATCAATTGGCTAAAGCCCTTTTAATTAATAACCAACCTTCCGACCTTGAGTTTTTCAATGAGTTCATTCCATCTCTCTTCTAAGAAGACATTTTTTACCAAATGACCATGTTATTGAATGGAACAAAATGTCAACATGGTGTGCATGATGAAATTATAATTATACCCCTTGAAGGTGAGCCTATTACCTTGTCCTTAAAACCTTACTTTGATTACACCAACAACGTGGCTGAATATGAAGCCCTAGTTTTAGGTATCTAAATAACTTTGTCTTTGGGAGTGAAAAGGATCAACATATTTGGTGATTCCTAACTTATATTAAACTAGATCAATGGTTCCTACCAATGTAAAAATGTTCTCTAGAAATACAAACATCTAACAGATGTATTATTGACATCATTTGATCACTACCTTATCCAACCCATTCTGCATTCAACAAATAATTTCACCAATACCATGGCTTATCTTACCTCTAAAATCCCATCTTTGCATTTAGAATATAAAATATTTGTCACCATTCATAGACTTAACTAGACCTATTTTACCAAAATATACCTCCCTTTCATCTACAATATGGAGGAAATCTAATTGGATATTTGATATAAATAACTTTTTAACTACCTAACCTTAGCCATCATCCTTTCTGACCTCTATAGGAATGATAAAAAAGTTTTCATGAAACATACTACTCACTATACCATACTAGGGGGAGTATTCTATAAACAAAGATTTAATGGTTTCCTTTTTAGGTGCCTTCATATCCCCTAAATCCATTTCACAATCAAAGAAGCTCATGATGGGATTTGTGGAGGGCATTTTAGTGTCTCATCTATAGATAAGCACATCCTTTGCCTTAGCTAGTAATGGCCTACCCTCAACCAAGAATATTTTTACTATGTTAAATGATGTGTCAAGTATTAACACCATTCCAACTTACATCATGTTCCCATTAATGACCTTCAAGTTGCTAAGGACTTCTAGCTCTTCTCTCAATGAGGATTAGATCTCATTGGTGAGATCAACCCTCAAAATTCATTGAGACATCATTCTATCATCACCATGATAGAATACTTCATCAAATGGGTGCAAGATATTCCTCTCATCTCAACCAAAGTAGAATTTTTTTTTGACTTTATCAATCATCATATCATATGCCACTTTGGTGTTCCTCATAAAATCATCACCCATAATAATTCATTCAAAAACAAGATAGTGTGAAAGATTTGTGACACTTTTAAAATTAATTTAAGCTTCCCATCTCCATATTACCCACAAGATAATGGTCATGTTGAAGCCTCTAATCATACCCTTCATAAAATCCTCACCAAAGTGGTCAACAAATATGGTAAGGATTGGCACTTGCACATTATTTTTACCTTGTGTGTATATCAAACCAACATTAAAACCCCTATGAGTGCCACCCATTTATCACTTTTATATGGTATAGAGGTTGTCTTAACTCTTTAATTTTAAAATCCATCCCTTATCATATCCCTAAATGATATCATCTCAAAAGAGGACTATCATTGAAAATGCCTAGATGAACTTGAGATACTTGAAGAATTTCATTTGACCACTCTTAACGATCTTCATGAATATCAAGATAAAATCAAATACACTTATAATAAAAACCTAAAATAATGAGAATTAAACATTGGTGACCTCATCTTAAAGGAAAATCAACATATAACTAACATGGAAAGAATAAAGTGGAGCAAGTTTGCTTCTAATTAGATTGGACCATTTATCATCAACCATAAGTATAGGTATGAGACTTATCAATTATAATCCCTTAAAGGAAATCCAGAACTTGATCCCCCCAATGATTTACATCTACATCAGTTCATTTGTTAAAACAAGTTCTAAATCATCTTGTGTCTAAATTAAGATCATCCCTTATTTTACAAACTTCTCACTTTCAAATCCTTATTTTATGGACAACTGATTAAATCAAAGAATCATGTGATTATCCATCATATTTTTAGCCTAATCCTAAACATGGGTAATATGGTTTTACCCATGGCATGATTCTCATGGATAATTTCTTCCCCTTATAGGATGGATCCTGATGATTATTGTCTCTTACACCTTTATCACCCATCATTTAGCATTTTTGTGCTATGGTTTTAACCTCATAAAGGAAAATAATATACCTATATAATCTAGTCGATGTATAAAAATAAAAAAAATATATTATGGGTCATTTTTAAAATTCTGTACTGATCCATTAAAGGAAAACTACCAAATCAATTTAGAATTGCTCAAAAAGATAGACTGCTCCCTTGAAGGACAACTACCAGAATCATACAAATCCAAAACCTACACCACTCCCTTGAAGGATAGATAACTCAAAAATTTGTCAAAATTAAATCACATGGAAGCTTCCTACATTGATAAATTTCACCAACATATCAAGTAGAAAAGCATCAAAAGCCCTGAGTCAAAAATTGAAAACAAAAATATATCCCAAATAAACCTTCTTGCATTGATAAGCTTTCACAAAACATTGGTAGAATTCTCATACTAATTAGTATACACCAAAATAAGATTTGAAATTGTCTATAATGGTTCACCTATATAAAGTGAAATCCACCCCCACAAGAAGGTTACACTACCCTCCATTTACCTATCTACAACATATCACCCTTTTTCAACCTCTCAATCAAGGGATTTTGAGCTTATTTGACATAATATGATCAAGCTAATTATTTGATAAACAAACTAACACTAATGGCATACATGCAAGGGGATTATGTACATAATCCTACCTATTATGGTTATGGTTTTTTCTAATGAGAGAATTTATTCTCCTCCTTCTAATTTCATGGCTACTTGTAGAAATAATCATTAAGGCATGTGAATTAAATTTTTGAATCATTTTATCCTCATTTACCTTTACCTTTTACATATATCATTTAAACCAAAGAAATCTATATGTCTAAATAGAAAATCACATCATAAAGCATTTAGTTATTTTATTATGTACATTATATTTTACCATAAAAGCCACTTTGATCAACCATTATTTTGGTATTTTTATTATGGAAACATTTTATTTAACCATTTAACCATATGATTTACTAAAATTCATTTAGGTGTTTTATAATATCTGTCCTCGAGTCATCAAATAAATCACATCATAATCATTATGTTAATTAAATCAACATCAATATACATAAACCATGTAATAAAAAACCATAAAGTAAAAACATTCCATCACATAAAACTTGTAATAGAGTTTTATTGTGTATACCAAACTATAATCTCTTTTAGTTTCTAATCAATCTACACATGGATAAAAATCAACCATTTTCTTGTTATAATCAAAATCAAACCAAACCATACTTAGTCATTTTTATAAAAATTAGATAATGATTTTCATCTAAACCATTTATGTCATCCAAATCACATATACATATAAATATGAAGATTACATAGTTACACTCAACTATATCATAAACACAAAAATATGATATACCACATCATGCATACACCTTCTATAAGGAATAATACAAAAACATGCAAACATGTCATAATCAGATAATAAGAACCATAATCACATCATAAATCATAATTACCATAAGCCATCATCATCAATAATCGTCATAAATAAACCATTTGTTGAATCAATCCATATAAGTGTCCATGTTAATGTCTCAAAATGATATATACATCATGATATAATGACTCATAGGTTAGAATCAAAATCATAATACAACACTATAACTAGTAATCTATGATA
The DNA here is from genome assembly GCA_037957365.1 of Torreya grandis. NCBI lineage: Eukaryota > Viridiplantae > Streptophyta > Pinopsida > Cupressales > Taxaceae > Torreya > Torreya grandis. Next base: position 856,223 of record JARHVA010006297.1, read on the forward strand.
TGGGGCCACCACTATCCCCTTGACCCTATCCATATATATGCTATGTGTGTGCACCTAAGGATGCTCTATTGCCTCTATTACCACTACATACAAACCTACTTGGGCTCCTCAACCTCAAACTTTTCCATTACACAACCTACTCTATGAGGTGCTCTATATATTGAGGCACAGCTAGAAGCCTCCTAATAATATGCCCCTTATAATACATCATGTCCTCAAATATAGATGTCTACCTAGTCAAATAAATAATATGAGGTGGTCCCATAACTACTATAGTCCCACTCAAATAAGTAACACTCTATTATAGTCTCCATCTAACCTACCTTAGGGTGTCTCTCTCATCTATAATAGTGGTCAGCTTCTCTTGCAAGCCATCACTCTCCTATGTCATCATGGCTAGCTGAACTTGTAAAATATCTCTCTGATATGCCAAAATGGTCACCTACCCCTACATTGTGTCTCTCTCCATATATACACCATCCCTCTAAATATGCAACTGATATAAATACCCTAATTCTATAACAAAAGCCACTCTAAACCCAAAATTTCACAAACTAATTATTTTCCCTACTTAAAACCTCTTCCCACTACCCTAACATATATATCTAAACTATCAAAAAACAAATAAAATCAACAAAAAATAATAATCATAGTGACCCTACCTCATCATAGGTATGCCTCCTCAATGGCACACCACCTCCACATGGCACCTACTCTCCTACACCTTCGATTAACACCTCCATTACATGACATTGACCAAACTTGCTCCACCCAATCACCTTGATTCCATCCATCCTCACTTGGTCCCCATTATATCTACCCATGATCACCCAATCACAAGCCTCTACACAATCACCTAGTCACCCAATTTCCCAAAAATACTCTAAGGTCACATTCAAATGCAAAAACATAAAATAATTTAGCAAATGGCCAATAGCAAATGAATTTATTAATTCAATTGATGACCTCCTTTTATAGGTTTTAGACACTGACCAATTTTGGTCTTACCTAAATTATAATGACCAATGGTGGTCACAATGATTAGTATTTTTCAATCCCCCTAGCCCTTGAACACTAAATTTTCACCCTTTCACCACATACTAGCTCCCTTTTTTATCAAACCAAATTATACACCAAATTAGACAACCAATTTATACACAAATAACCAAATTTCTCAACACAACCACATTAAAAAAACCATAAACACATAGGATAAAACCTTATTTTCCATCAACCCACCAACTAAATCACCTCAAACTTTTTCATTTTGGCCTACCATTCACACTTTTTATGACAACCTTGCCTTGGTCATTTTGACCACATAACTACCTCACGATACTTGATAACTTGACAAATGTGTACCACTTTTTTACAAAACCCTTTAGGTGAATCTAAGCATGACCCTTTATATTCATAACACCTATGACCATTTTGTATTCTCAAGATTACATCCTAATTTTGGATCCATGAGAACACATGCACTTCAAGGTGTACCCCATATTAGTTATGCCTAATATTGTGGCCTGTTTACCCTGTCACTTGTCCTTATATTTCAACCCAATTTACAAACTAATTTAACTATGGAAGCCAAGCCTATGTGTTATCTATGATATCATAATTAGTTATATTCTTTATTCTCATTTATGATTAAATGCCTAAACAACAAACTAACCTTATCACTAACTTATCCACTTGTCAACCCTGAACCTAACTCCATTTCACCTCACCAATTCCTAGTTTTATGGGGAACACCTCCTCCCACACATGGAGCATCTAACCATCCACATAGCATTAGTTTCTATTTTTAGATTTTTGATACAAACTATACAACAAAAAGGGGCAAATGTAAATACCAGAAAATCACACCAATAGTTTTATGTCACAACATACCCCTTTTGACCCCTTGTCCCCCCTTTGGTTAAAATGCCTCTTAACCCCCTTAAAACCCCAATTAACCCTACCCACATTTAGCTAATTTTTTATTTAATTAAGCTAATAAACCCCTATTTCCACCTCACCTTGAGAGCAAGTCCCATGATAACTCACCACCACCTTACCATAGGAATAATTCACCTAATTTCTAACCACTTAAGACCATTTTTTGACCTAACATTTACTCCCTAACCTCTCTAGAATATTTATACTCACATGACCACACTCTTTAAAACCAACTTGGACCATTTCAAACTGTTCTAACTTCTAAAACTAAGTGAAATCACTATTTTTGATAAGTTAGACCTATTATACCATGACCAACACCGATCATCCCTCAATCGACACTGGTTGACCTGGATCAGTGTCAATTACTTAGGCCTACCTAGGACCTTTATTTTATATACTAAATAAGCTAATTTTGAGTATGAGTTATCATTCTTGAGACTTTGTTCATGAACTAGAAAGACAAACCATAGAACCAAAAAAATTTCAAGAGGCATAAAGGAGCTTCACCATCGATAAACTAAAGGTTTTAGAATCATTATGTTGCCCAAATTCTTCCAAGTCTCCATCAAAGTTATATTAACCTACCATCCACTTCTAGGCCAAAATTTATAAATCAAATAAGTATCTATTATTATTTAATCAATTTCAATGTTACATAGCTTATCATTTATTTCTTTTATTGTTGTCATACCTTCCCCATAGCCCTAGATACTTGTGTTGAATTTTTGGACTTCAACACTCTTATCCCATCAAACACCCATCAAGATTTCATAATCCTTTTAAGCCTAAAACCTCTATCTAGATATTTTTGAGCTTCATTCCAATCCTCATGAGCCTATCACAACCTTTATCCATCTCAATAACTCTTAAAAACTCACTAAAACCTAACCGTTCCAATATATATATATATATATATATATATATATATATATATATATTACATAGTGACCAATGTTAGTTTTGCATAACTGGCACAGATCCATAAAGAATGACATTGGTCTTTATGTAAGATTTATATTATAAAAATATCAATTTAAACACATCAAAACCCTTGTTTTTAATCTTTGTCATAATGTAAAACTAGAATATAATAATTAGACTTGACCATTTCATCTTATTATTTCCTTAATATAAATTAGCTTACTTTGTTTTAAAATAAATCAAGCAATATTAAAGTATTTTATCATTTTATTAATGTAATTTCTCATTTATTTACTTAATAATTTATTATCAATTTCTTTTGGATTGAATTTGTTTTAAAATGTTAGGTGACAACCATCTAAAGAACTTTAATACTTATAACAACTAGAATTTGATAAGAAACCCACTTAACAACCATACTAATTTAAATTTTTTTGATTCTTATTGATTTTTAGCTCATTCCTATCCAACTAAAGAGTACTCTTAATGTTTGGATGAATGGAGCACAATACCATATCTAGGTTCACCTATACCTTCCCCCTTAATTTAGTTTTACTTGTTTTCATAAAATAAAATGAAATGATCTACAATCTAATGAAATAGTTTATAGGGTGATATAAGTATCTGTGATTAAAAAAAGAACTAAATTTCATAATCTGAGGACTCAATTAGAATTATCATACAATTTTTTTTACACTTACATTACTTATATTTACTTGTGCATTAGTGTATAAGCTAAGTACAATTTCTCCTTTATATTATTATTATTATTATTATTATTATTGTTATTGTTATTTTTATTGTTATTGTTATTGTTATTGTTATTGTTATTGTTATATTATTTTAGATTAAGGTAAAAACAGGTTTTGAAGGGGCCCCAAAACCCTGAACAAAAGGAGAAAGATAAAACAGTAACGTCCATAGGCAAGCTTAAAGCCTACTTCACCGAAGTAACAAAACCAAGTAACAAGGACCAGTAGCTAACAAATGAAATACCAAAGATAAACCCCAAGTTTTACAGAGACCTGGAAACTCCATTGTAAAAAGAGTTCAAAAAACCAAGTACCAAGACTAGATATCACAACCAACTAGCAGAACCAACTAAAAGAACCAAGAGCTATTCTTCTAGTTCCAATATCATCTTCACTGCTTCCTTACCTTTCACAACAATGTCCTGGATGGTAGCAGTCACCTGCATAGATCCCTCTTGCATTGCTTTCTTGAGCTTTGTCTAGTTCTCTTGCTAGGCCCCTCCAAAGTTTTGATTTCCTCATTTTCTCTTTTTCCAATGTTAACAGAAGCAGCACAAATGCTAGAGGTTACCTCCTCCATCTTTGTTCTGCTTTCCTTTATGAGTTCCCTTAGGTTTTTCTCATAATCTTTGAGTTTTATGGGAATATCCCTCATCTAATTTTCTATGTTATTGATTTTGTTCCAAACTGCCTCCTGTTTACCCTCCATTATTTCCATTTTCCTATTGATTTCCATAATCTCCTTATACGTCCATAAATCGAATTGAAGAGTAGCATCAGCTTTGAAATTGGCCAATCTAGTAGGTGGGTACCTTTCATCATTCTGCCTTTTGTCACTCCAGTCTTCTATGTTCTTTTTAGGACTACTTCCAACTTCTTCAATATAGTCCTCCATTTCCATTCATTTTTGTTCCTTTGTTTCAACAGGGCTTACATTTTGGTTACTTACTTCCTTTACTTGAGCTCCCATTTCCAATATTTGGTTAGCGACCTAAACTAGATTTTCCTTTTCATTAATCAGATCAGGGTCCATAGCAGGATCATCTAGATCTTTATCGATTTCCTCAAACCCTTGCTGGTTTTCCTCAGACTCATGGTTGCTATTTTCAGACTTTTCCTCTATAGTGACTCCTTCTTTCTCATTCTTATCTTGCACTTCTTCTTCCTCACTGGAACTTGAATGCCCACTTTCTGTTCCTCCCTCTTCCTCTAAACTCTCCTCCCTAGTATTTTTTAGAACTTTCCCACTCTATTTCCTCATCAACAGTCTGGTTATTGAAGCTTGGGAGTTTGAATTTAGCTTTTTCATTCCCTTTTACTATTTCTTTCTTGTTACTCCGTAGGTCCTTGTTGTTTCCTGAATAAGGATTCTTTACAATGGCCTTATTCTTGCAATGCCCTTCAATTATAAGAATTAATCCCTCATGCAGGATGGGATGAGATTCCTTTTTCCTATGAGTGAATAAACTTTGGAGCAAGGAAAAATGCAAATAAAAAGGAAAGGAGATTCTTACTTTATGTCTGAAGTGATTGAGAAATACAAAGTGAAATTTGTGGACTCTTTTGCTTCTTCCATCAAGTATGAAGTACTCGTGGATGCAACATAAGATGTCCCTCTAGATGCCCTTAATCTACTCCAATTCAAAAAAATCTCCACGAAAGTGGAAAACTGCTGCTCCTCAGCATTCATTTTAGGGAATTTGCAAAAAGCCTCATTAGAAATGCTGGTCTGCTTTGAAAATTTTATTCCCTCCATTGGAAGCCCCGTCACCTCTACTATGAATTCCTTAGTTAGATTCACCGTAATGCCATGTAAGGTAACCCTATCATCAATCCAATTTTTTAAAAAAGCCATTGTAATATGGGGTTTTGAGCCATGAAGCCATTCCATGTAACTCACAACCTTTCCTCTCTGAAGGATCTTCCAGACATCTTCTTTTGCTTTCCACTCTTTGAAATATTTAGGTTCCTGCTTCCTTGGTTCTCCTTTCCTTTTATGATCCATACGAATCTCCTTTAACGTTTGAATCCTGTCAGCTAAACAATGAACCCGACTATTCCCAATTTGGAACAGAACTCACCTATGTTTTGGCACATTTTGAATCCTCCTCGTGTACTCTAGAACATTTCTATTTAATGAGTGTATATCTTCCTCCGTTGATCCACTCCCCCAAATAATTAGTTTTTTATTCCAATCTGATCTCTCCCTCCTTAATATGAGTTACATCATGATGAATGAGCGCTCTAAGATCTACGTTCTTGTTTAATGTCTCCTGCCAACTCACCTTATGTCCTGCTCGAACTGCATAATTTGCTATCCAGTCAGCAACTCCATTTGCTTCACGGTAAGTATGGGTAATAGTAAATTTCTCAAATTTTTTAATTAAAGTTTTCATTTCCATCACCATTGCCTCTATTGACCATGAGACAAAATTTTTATTATTTAAGATATTTATGATATTCAAGGGGTCCCCTTCCAACCATAATTTAGAATATCCTGATTCAACAGTTAGCTTAATGGTTTGGAGGGCAACACAAGCTTCGACAATATGGTAGTTTGACTTACCAATAGGAATTACAATAGCATTGATTACATTTCCCATATGGTTTCTCAAAACTCCTCCACATCTTGCATTCCCTGAGTTCCCTTTATCAGCTCCATCAAAGTTCCCTTTGATCCACCAATGAGGGGGGACATTCCAAGTTACACCAAGTCTAGGATTTTTTTTTTACATTAGACTTTTCTGATCTTAAAGGATTATCAATTTGAAAGGTAGGATTAGGATCCCTTTGCAATGAGAAACTCTCCTTGATATCTCTAATGATGTTCTACCCCACCACCCATCCTGGAAGTTCTTTACTTCTGAAAATTCGGTTATTTCTTTCTTTCCATATTCCCCACCAAATATGGGGAAGAGTTAGTTTCCATAAAAAAGAACATCTAGATTCTTTGAGGGACAGCACTAACTTTTAAAAAATAGATCCACACTTTTATGTTGAATCCATACAATACCCCAAAGATTGAGAATTTCTTTCCAAACTAGTTACGTAAAGGAATAGTTCACAAACAAGTGATCTCTATCTTCAAAACCTTTTCTACAAAGAATGCACCTATTCACTATGTTTATTCCTCTTTTCTGTAAGTTATCAAGAGTCAAGATTTTATTTTGGAGAAGGGTCCAGAAGAAGATTTTGATTTTAGGGATGAGTCCCTTGATCCAGGCCTGTGTCCACAAAGGTTGGTTACCATTTCCCTTTGAAGTAAAAATGGTAGAACTTTAAATTGTCCACTAGGCTCGTCATGCCAAACAATCTTATCTTCAAGATTAGAATAGAGGGAAATAGCATTGAGGGATATTTGAATATTATTGAAATCTTGATCAATATCATTAAGGTTAACCCATGAATTATTTTTCCATTATTGATTAACCATTATTCCATATCTTTGCTTACAATGGTCAATTACTTCTTTATCTTGGAATTATTCTATCAAAGGGATTTCTTTTAACCAATTATCCTCCTAAAAATTCACCTTTTTTCCATTACCTACTTTCCAGGAGCTTCCTTTTTCTAATATTTGTTTAGTACCCTGAACTGCCCCCCATATGGAAGATGGACGGGTTACGTCAGGGTAGGAAAAGAAATCAGAGAGGGATTTTACATTAAATAAATACTTATTCTTCCATATTTTGCTCCATTCTTTGTTTTCCTGAAACACCCTCCATCCCTATTTTGCTAATAGAGCTACGTTCATGCTTCTAATTTTCCTTATTCCCAAACCTCCTTCCCTGAAGGGTTTACAAATGTTGTCCCAGGCAATTAAAGGAATTCTCCTTTTTTCCTCATTACCTGTCCATAGAAAATTTCTCTAGATTTTTTCAATAGCTTTAGCAAATTTGTTAGGAATTCTGAAGAGACTTAAAGCATAAGTAGGTATACTTTGAAGACTTGCTTTGAGGAGGGTTAACTTTCCTGCCTGACTTAGAAGATTTCCTTTCCATCCCACAAGTTTCTTGCTGAATTTATTTTTGAGTTCTTCCCAAAAGCCTTCAGGGACTTTTATCCCAAGAGGGAGACCCAGGTAGGTAGAAGGGAGAGAACCTATTGAACATTCAAGTATTTTAGCTATTTTATTCTATCTCTAAATTGGGGTGTTAGTGAAGAACACAACACTTTTATTCCAATTTATCAACTGTCCAGAGGTAGATGAATATAGATTTATATCTTACTTCAAAGTTCTTGCTTCCTTAACTTCCGATTGCCCCATGAAGATAGTATCATCAACGAATTGTCCATGGGAGCATATAAGTGGATGAGAAGAGGGTTTAAGACCCTTAAATAAACCTTTACAGACTAATTCCCCTATATATCTTCCCATACAATCGGCCATAATTACAAACAGAATGGGGGATATGAGGTCTCCTTGTCTCAATCCCCTTGACGGGTAAAAGAAATGGGATGAGCTCCCATTTACCATTACAGCAATTGAGGTGGTAGATATCAACTGATAAATAATATCAACCACCTTTTTTTCAAATCCAAAATATTTTAGACTATTTGATAGGAATAACCAATCCACCCTGTCATATGCTTTCGCGATATCCACTTTCATTATGAAACCCTCATTATTTGAACTGAATAATGAATGAATATTCTCATGAACAGTAATTATGGAATTAAGGATTTGTCTACCTGGGATAAAACCATTTTTATATTCAAAAATGATCGAAGGGATCACTTGAATAAGTCTGGAAGTAAGCACTTTGGATATGATCTTGAAGAAAGAGTTACACAAGCTTATCGGCCTGAACTGATCAGGTGAGTCAGCTCCAATCTTTTTAGGAATTAGACACAAAAAAGTAGAATTAACTTCCTTTAGCATCTGTTTGGCTCCAAAGAATTCCTTCACTACATTACTTACGTCTTCACCAACAAATTTCCACATTTTTTGAAAAAAGAACATGGGAAATTCATCTGGTCCTAGTGCTTTATCTCCTCCTAAAGAATAGACTGCTTTGAGGATTTCCTCATCCTTTGGTATAGAACATAACATTTTGTTCTGATATTTCGAGACCATAGGCAGAACCACACGTAGGATATCAGCTTGGCTTTCCAAATTAATGTTTAAATTAGCCTTCATTAGGGAAGAGAAAAAGGATAGCATTTCCTCCTTGATTTTTTGTTCCTCTAGAATCTTCTGATCTCCTTTTTTTAGGTATTGAATATGAGTTTTAGCTCTGTGCTTCAGAGTGGAGAGATGGAAAAAATTTATGTTTTTGTCTCCTTCTTTCAACCATAATAACCTAGATCTTTGTCTCCAATAGATTTCTTCCTTAGTTATTATATCTTGATATTGAGTCAACTGTTAAATTTCTTCTGACAGGAGGTCTGAAGTGTATCCACCTTGCTGAATTTTTTCCTAGATTCTACTAATTTCCTCCTTGATAATGTTCTTTTTCTCAAAGATATTTCCAAAAAAATACTTGTTCTATTTCTTCAATTCCTTTTTAACATTTTTCAGCTTCGAAACAACTCTAAAGAGGGTTGTACCCTCAATAGGTATATTCCACCACTCTTCCATTTTTCTTTCAAAATGTGGATGCTGCAACCACATCTTTTCAAATTTGAAAGGGTGATTCTTTTTCAGATTCATTTTGGCCACTGTGAAAAAAAGAGGATAATGATCCGAACCTATTCTATGGCAAGCTTACAGCTTACATATATATTCTTTAGTCCAGTCTAGAGAAATTAGGGCCCTATCAAGCTTGGCCTATATACAATCTTTGCCAATTCTCTTATTACTCCATGTAAATTGAATTCCCTGAAGCTCCGTATCCATTAGTCCTTCTCTGTTTATAAATTTCATTAGATCAAATCTCCCTTCCAATTGAATAGTATTACCTCCCATTTTCTCATGATCATAGAGTGGTACATTAAAATCTCCCATTATGATCCACCGTCCACAATAGTCTTTGCTTTTGAAACTTGAGATAGTCTCCCAAACCTTTTTCCTTTGGATCTTGACATTAGGAGCATAGATATTCACAATATACCAACTTTCCTTCTGGTCAACACTAGATATTTTAGCAATCATAAGATTTTTACTTTTTGTCAAGATAGATCCAGAGCAATGATTCTTCTTCCATAGCATCATAGTACCCCCTGAAGCAACTTCAGAACTACTAGCCCTAATGGTATAATTTTTAAAGTCTTTGATATGTTCTACTTTTTCTTTACTCATCTTGGTTTCTTGGAGTAAAAGGAAATCCAGCTTTTGATCTCTGACAAAATTCCTAACTATATCCAGCTTGTTAATACTATTTAACCCCCTAATATTCCAACTTAATATTTTCATTTCTAATTTTTAATCGGTAAATTCTGACAGAGTTGTCTGCCTTCCATCAACAATATTCTATTCAATTTCCTTATCCCTGATCTTCCTCAAAGATCTTTTTCCAGATTTATCTGGGGAACCAACATCCGATTTTATCTTGGATTGCAGTTTAATTCCTTTTTCTTCTTTTTTCCGAGAAGGCCCAGGAGGATTCATCTTTGAGCTTCTCATCTCAACATTTTTATATGTTTCTTTTCCTCATATTTTTGATTTTGGTCTTCTGAGTTTTTTCCTTCCCCTTCCATTTCTCCTGCGACGGGGACCCCTTCCACTAGTATGTTAGTATCATCCTTAGATGACACCTGATTCTTCCCCAACTGGGTGGTAGTCATCTCTCCTTCCTCTAATTTTTTTCCCCTTTCAGGTGTCAATTCTCCTTCCTCTAGCCCATCATTGTCCTTAACATCTTTAATTTGATCTTCTTTACTTTTGTTATCAATGATTTGGCTTAATAGGCTTGTCTTTTCCTCTATTAAATATTTAGACTTTCTATTCTCTAGGTGTATCCCCTATTCTTCATTCTAGGGACTTTCTTTTATTAAAGAAATCTCTTTATCTCCTGTTATGTATAGAACATCAGTCTCTTCAATAGAAGAGTCTTTATCCCCTTCTGTACATAAGTCTGTTAAAACTTCTTGATTTTTTCCTATCTTTCGCTAATCCTCTTTGATTTTCCATATTTTCTTTTCTTGAGTCCTAAAATTTTTCCCATCCTGAACATTTCTCGGATATGTTTTACCTCTAAAGGGACAGTTCTTGACCCAGTTCCCCTATTTCTTGCAAGCATAGCAGGAGTTTGTCAAGTCTTCAAAGACATTCTCTTGGGTTTTCTTACCAAGCTTTGATATTAACTCCACTTTTTTTGGGAGGTGATTCAAATATGCCACTTTTACATAAATTCTAGCACTTTGGAGTTTAGTTCTTGAAGCCGTGGCATTATCCACTACCACTAGTTCACCAAATGAACTAGCTATTCCTTTAAAGATATCCTCATGCCAAAATTCTAAAGGGAGACTAGGAAGTCTAGCCCAAATAGGGGTAGTTAAGATAAATGAATCTGATAAGTCCATGTTTGGTTCCCATTTTTTGATTGTAAGAGAGCATTTTCCAAAATACCAAGGCCCTCCACTAAGAACCTTGTTCCAATCTTCCTTATAGTTGAAAATAAAAGAGAAGAAGCCATTCACCATCGGTGGAATATCAACATCTCCACATATAGTCCATTTATTTTTGACCATATTTCTTAGAGATTCTATGTTAGGTCTAGCTCCTAGAAATTTACCCACTAATGTGAGTTCCATAGATGACATTGAGAAATCAAGTAAAGTATCTAGGATGAAAACTTGAAACTCACCTTTCTCTCAGCATGATTTAGATGTCACCGGTGGAAAAAGGGATTTCCCAGTTGATTTTTTTTCCAAACAATGATGACCAAGTCCTTTGTTCAAGGAACCCTGTCTATCTCCCAGGTGGTTTTTCCTTTTTATAATCAGTAATATATTTCTCTTTCTCAATATACTGTTCTAGCACAATATTCAATGGGGGACTTCTGACCCCACTAGAGGGTTCATAAACAAGTGGATCCATACCTTTGTCAACGTCAACTAGTGATCTTGACCCTCCATTTTTTCCTTCATCCTCTACTATTCCCCTAGGGTTTGTCCCTCCTACTAGATTCTCTCCGGTTCTTTTCCCACCGTCATGCATTCCAGTTGATTTAAACTCAGGGAGCGCGTGGGTCATTGTTACTATTGTTATTGTTATTGTTATTGTTATTGTTATTGTTATTATTATTATTATTATTATTATTGTTATTATTATTATTATTATTATTATTATAAGAGTGTGTGAAGGATATTATAGGGTACATTTCAATCTTTAATGTCATTTCAAGTCATCAAGAATGCATTTGGAGTGTATTGGAATTTTCCCTCCAAAAGTGATAATTTGAAAATTTAAATATTAGATTAAGCCAATGAGGACCATAAGCAAGGCATTAGGTGGTTACATGGAATAAAGTTGATATAAAGTTCAAAATATTCATGTCAAGAGTAGTTTGAAGTCATTTTATTTCTATTCCTAAAGTCTTGAAATTCAAGAGTCATGTCAAACATGTAATTGCCACTCAATGTTGAGTTGGCTAATGTAAGAGAAGTTTTAATTATAGTTACCAAAAAAACAAATGCATAGGTTGAATAAAAGGGAATTTGGAAGTTATTTCTATCATGTTATATAGTATGGAGAGAGGAGAGATCTCTAATAAAGATAAAAAATAGAGATAGAAAGTATGTAACTCCTCAAAAAGGTGGCATAGTCCATTCATGGACTATCTATGTAATAGATGATGATTCAAATGAATAAAAAAAGGTTTTTGTTGTGTATATTCTGAATTAAAAGATATTTTTATTATAATATTTCATATGTATCTTCCTAAAATTACTTAAGGCTATAGAGAGTATTTATTGTGTGTTATTACAGGCCTAAGTGAAAGGATACATGTTGCAATCAAGATAAGAGAAGATTATAATACAGTTGATGAAGGTTTGACAAAGAAGGAACTCCATGGATCATTAAATTTTTTTTTGAGTTAGGTAAGATCTTAGGGTGATTTATTTAAGTTAATTATAGTAAAATAAACTATAAAAAGGGACATCTCTATCCATGTACCCTATTGTAGTCTATAATAGTCAAGTAACTGATTGGTTTGATAAATTAAAGGATGATGAAAGAAAATATAAATATAGTGTGTTTGTTATAAGATCATATGTGGTTTATTAAATCCATCTTGTTATGGGGTTATTCATGGAATTATAAATTAAAAAACCTAATAGAAGGAGACCTCTATTTTTTGAAGTCTGTGTGTGTTAGTGATAGTTGCCTTACAAAGGAAACAAGTGGTTTAACACTCTAAAGAAGCTTGTAGATGTTGCATTAGAATTGGATGTTGTATTAAAGTGTATAGGGTTTCTAAAATTCCAAACCTCATATGAAATATCCAATATTATTTACAATCATCATAAAGTTTATTACCCTATATGCATCCTATCTTGAGATAGACAGTCACGGTGAAAATGAAGATAGATTCTCTTTCATTTTCAAAAAATGAGTGTTCCTACCTAATATTGGTTTAATATGGTTTAAAAAAGTGATAAAAAGGTGTGGAAGGTTTCAAATGGTCTTAAGGATTCTTCAAACTCAGGAATCTTCAAATATTATTGACATAATCCTTCATGAGGACATAATATTTTATATTTTGATTAATATAAACTATAATGGGATTGGTTAAAGAATATTATCCATTTGAGAAGGTGTAAAATGTTAAAATAGCTTGTTTAAGGTCTTGGTTTAGTTTGGAAATACCTAAAACAAAATATATTGAATTTTGAGTCCTCTTGGCCTCTAAAGTCAAGGAATTAGGGTTTGAAATCAAAAACCCTATAAATTGAATTCTAACTAGTGGAAATCTAAAAATTTATAAACATGCCTATTTTGACATGTTTAATAGGATTAAATAGGTTTTAATTTTGTATCTTATGGTTTAGTATGGTTTTGATGACTAGGCCATTATATAAAGGGTTAAAGGGCCTAATTGTGAAGAAGCTTACAAAGGCATTAATGCCTAAATAGAGAGTTAGACATTGAAACATTAGGAAATGTAGTAAAAAGATAGAGTGTATCTAATAATGGATTTATATCTTTCATATGACATGAAAAAGTTTTTAAATAAAGGAAAATTATGAAAAAAAATCTATAAGCCAAGTAGTGTCACTATGAGTTGAGGTTTGAAAGTGAGAGTTAGAGTGTGAGTGAGGGATTTAAAGGGGTGAATTCAAGTATAATATGATCAGGTGAGATCATCCATCATAGCTATTAGTTTTCATTAGATCAATCACAAGAGTGGTTATTGTAAGTCTTTGATAAGATTTACTAATGAGGAGCTAGTGAGTGAGTTATTGATAAGGAGATGAATAGTGAATGGAATGAGTGTAAATGGTGAGTGAGATAACTAATCATGGTCTAATGATATATAATTAATCTATGGTATTATCAAATAGGGTTAATAAAGGAGGAGGCTATCAAACCTATAGAGAAGATCAAAGACTTTTCTTAAGTATTTAAGCTTATGCACAAAGTAAATTAATTGATGTTGAAATCAAGATTCAAATTCAGAGCTATTATGATTAGTTTTAAAATTTTACCATGTACCTATGCATCATTTGGTATCAAAGCAAGGTAAGATATTGGTTTCATTCTATTTTGAATTGTTAAATCTTTTTTATTTGAGATAGGCATATAATGTTATGAGGATTGCATGAGATAACATTGTAGGGTATAATGGGAGAAGAGTATGGTGTAGGTATGATCTATTGATGTTAGTAAAAATAAACTTTATAAAAGGTGAAGAGAGGAAATAAAGCCCCTAATTCCAATGAGAATAAATTAAAACTACTTAAGAGAACTAGAAGAGGTAGAGTGAAAAGAGCATTGAAGCTTATGAAAGAGAAGATATAGACTCCAAGAGAGAGTTAAGGAAGACAAGAAATCCATAAATAAAGGACTAGATAAATATAAAAGATCTGATATAAGAGTCAAGTAGGCATATTTCTAAGAGAATGGTCTAAATAAGGCCTAAAAAGTGAATAAAAAGAGAGATGGATGTAGAAGAAGAAGTAAAAGATATGAGAAGAGAGTTGAGGAAAATTTTAGAGAAGATAGATCTCATGGTGAAACTCATGAAGGATTGAGAAAGATAATGGATTAGATGTAGTATGATAAATAAATTGAAGTGGCCACTAGAGCTACTTAGACGAGAAGGCATAAGATGAGTGTCTTAGGGAAAGAAATGAAGAAAGAGAGTACAACCCATAGAAGCATGAGTAATGAAAATTTTCTAACAGAGACTCATGATATAGAAGTGGTGAAGAGAGTTAGCACTTAGGAGAACAAGGAGAGAAAAGTGAAAAAATAAGCACTTGAGGCAAAAGACAAGCAAAAGAGGTGGAGAATATATATGAAAGAGGCATTCATAGAGACTATATGGTCTCTTGATTTATATTATAATGGTTATTTTAAGTTTTAATATGTAGGTATGAAGTAAATTTTTATGAAGGTAAAAAATGAGACCGCAAATCTTGTGAAGAATGGGTCTGGTACATCACCCATAAAGATGAAAGAATATTAGGAAAATAACAAGTTATAAAATATATATGATAAATATTTAAGTCACTCATCATGATAAAGATGAGGTGGAGGAGGAGTTTTATAATGGTTTAACAAGTATTTTATCTAAAGAAAGAGAAGTGACACACAAGGAGGAAAAGATAGCTAACCATCAAGATATGAAGGCAAAACATGAAGATATGAGACAAAAGATAATATTGTATCTATCCTATATATAGGTAAATAAATGCTTAAGCATTGATTTTTATTGCATATGTGACAAGAAAGAAACTAACATATAGGTTGGAAAAGTGAAGAGTAAGGTAAAATCATAAAAGATGGTATAAGGGCATGGTTATGTGGTGTCTAAGTGGCTCAAGGCAACATGTAGTGAGATATAGAAGGTAAACCTCAAACAATAGGTCATGGAAGAAAAATAAACAAGTGTAATCCAAGAGCACACATGGAGGAAAGAATTAAGAGTCAGGTTACCTCAAGTTAACATGACAACTTTCAATCCAAGAAGTATGAAGAAGATGAAATAAGAAGAAAATTTCAATCTAAGCTTGTAAAAGGTATAAAATGGGTTGTGAAAAAAATTAAGTGGGTGCACAAAGATAGTCTTGAAGGTACACTCTAAGAAATAATGAATATATTAAAATATTGTAGGTCAAAGAAACAAATATAAGACATGGTGGAGACTAACAAAGACAAATGGAAGAAGATACAATTGAATAAGCAAGATGACAAGTGTGAAAAGGTTAAGTGCTCTCAAGATATGATTTTTGGTGTGATTTTTGATGATGTATGTAAAGATACTTCAAATAGAGAATATATTTTGTATGGATAAATAATGACATTATTGGGAGGCTTGTGAAAAGGCAAGATGAAGATGAAAAACCTCTTAGAGTACTTAACAATATTGATATGTAGTAGAAAGAGGAGACTGATTTGAATCTTATGATAGAGAGAGTCTAAATACAAGTTATGGATCAAGATACCCATGAAGATGAAGAATAATATGGTCCAAATTCTGATGAAGATGATAAAGAGATAGATGTCATCATGTTGAAAGAGGAAATGGAGATGCTAGAGAATATTTTCAATCCATTAAAAGGGATGTAATTAAGTCAAGGACAATAGGAGAAGCTCATGGATGAGCTCAAAGAAGAATAAGGTATGAAGTAACATAGTGAAGCATAAGGAATTATGTAAGAAAATCCATAATCAAGAATACTAAAAAGCAAGCAAGTAATGAAAGAGAAAATTGAAAAGGTAATTTATTCAATATGTTAAATTACAACTAAGTTATTTATTGATGTGGATGATAATGACAAGTCAAGAAGATGGAAAACCAAATTGTATTATGATGAAGATGAACTAGTTGAGAGGTTGTTCTTGTAAGATGAGCAAGGTTGTGTAAAGACATATCATGAGATGGAGAAGTGTAATGAAGAGGTAGTAAAAGAGAGTCTCATTGAGAAAATTAAAAATATTGAGGTACTTATATGCCCATTATAATAAATAACCTGCATTGAGAAGAAGCATAGACACCTAAGAAAATAGGAAATAAGTGAAATCAATGAAGAAAAAATTGATGTAGCAAGATAAAAATTGAAGGATAAGAACCATTGGCTAGAAATAAGGTCAAAGGAAGGACAAACTGAGTTGGAAAATATAGAACATGTAGAAAACATAGAGTTGTAGTAGTTGGTACATATCATAAAGGTAGAGAAAGAGTTGATAAGGAAGATGTACAAGGAAAATAAGTAGAAATATAAGATACTAATGAATATAAAGGAGAAATAAAGGAAGATAAATAGTAAGGTGAACATGAAATATCCTCAAATAATGAATTGGAAGGTAAAATAGATGTTAGCACTGAATTTTCTCCCTCCTAGGGATTATGATATATGAACATCTAGAAAGAAAATGTCATTTTTTAGTTTTTTAAGGATCATGTGATAATTAGGAGTCATATTTGGTCTATTTTAGAGTATAAGTGTGTTTTAAGGATATTTTAGGGTCTATTTGAGTCTTTAGAGTCATTTTGAGTATTCAAAAGTGAATTTGGAGTGTATTAGAGTTTACATCCAAAAATGATGATTGGAAGCATAATGACTAAGAGGTAGGGGGGAGGGGGTTGAATAAATATTCAAAACTTTCATTAAATTCAAATTAATATACATGAACCATTCATATAATTACATAGATCTTAGCAAGCATAATCAACCATATAAGAGCATGAAATAAGATAACACATCATTTATGGGAAACCCTCAAGGGGAAGAAAAACCAATTATATTTTAAAATGGAATACATTACTATAAGAAAAAAAATAATATTTATTGAATAATCAACTTCACATGGAGTATTAACCCCAACGAGCTAAGCACTGACCTAGCTAGGCTTTAATAAGCACCCACTTGCAAGGAGAAACCAACCCCTTAGATGACTCAGCACTAACACAGACACCTAATTCATTGATCACCTTTACAAATATATGTTTCTCAACCAATATATGATGACCACCTCTTCACATCTTCACATTTTTATCCCTCTCAAACTGCCTTTTAGGCCTCTTCCTTCATCTAGGTCTCTAAAAGACTGATTAGGTCATATGAACTTGATACACCCATATAATGTTTTACATGACTATATCATATGCACCCATATAATTTTTTACATGACCTCCTTATGATATTTAATGTGATTTTTTATTTTCTTGCACTTTTTTCACTCAAATAGGCCTAAAACTACCTTGTATATACAAACCTCTTGCTCATATACCTCTTGGTTAGACATATACACTTGCACACTTGGATTACCCTTTAAAATATGTCTTATAACATGTTTATAACATCAATAAAATAATAAATTATGTCAAAAACAACTTAATAGACTAAATATTATTTTAGGCCTTAAGGAGACCTAATTCAATTATGCCTACCTTAGCAACATGTTACCTCATGACCCCTTGAAACTAAATAAAATTTATTTAAAAATAATATAATTAAAAAATCAATTATAATATACCCTATAAAACTTCAACTTAATTCCATAACAGCTTCTATGTCTAACCACCACTTGAACCCCTACTCAAAACACTGCTTACAATAGGCCTTCATACACATAAAAAGTATGTCTTGAATAAATGAAACATAAACACAATTTTTAAACATAAACATAAAAATAAATCACATATTTATAAAAATAATGAGCTAAATTTCATCATAAACTTCATTATATACTTCAACTTAGGGTATACAGTCTCAAACTCTTCTCTGTAAAATGCTCACTCTGAATTGCCAACTAGCCTCAAAACATAGTCATGGAAAATTGAACTTATGACACATGAAATAACATAATAAATGAATTAAAATTCATTAAAATGGTCCTAAATTATCCTCATAATAACCTAATTTTTTTTTCATAATCTCTAAAGGAAAATATTGGTCTTGTAAACCAATTTATTGACCTTCTCTCTCATAGAGCTCACTCAGCCAGACAAGCCATTTTAGATTCAAAATTTTCACTAATTTCACTAAATAAAAATCCTTATAAAAATAATTAATATGACATTAAATTTATAAAAGGAAAAAAAAAACATATACATGAAATTATATCCATCACTCTTTCATGAAATCACACCAAAATCCACCTTTTCATACTGCTTAGGTTTTGCACTATTTTTCTTCATTAAGCCTACTAGCATCTGGCCAACTTGGATCATAAAAAGGGATATAAATTTTATATAAAACATCATGGACACAAAATAAAATTTTCAAACTTTTTCCTCCATCCATTTAATAATTTTGACTTGGTCAACTCTAACTATTATAACAAATCTTTGAGAAACAAGGCCTTTCATGTATGATCCACTCACTCCCCTAAAGACTCAATCACACTTGGATATGATTTTGAGAGTTAAATATAATTTAAAATAACTAAAATATATATACCAATCCATTCTAATCACTTTAGGACAATTTATTTCATATCGGGTCACTATTAGGGTTCTTTGAGGGTTTAAACCATCTTCCACTATTAGCAATCATTCATAAAGCTTAGCTCCTCATTATAAAAAATAACACGTGAAAATATGATATACGATCCTTATAAATATAACACTAACATATTAGGTACTCATGTAAATTCTACATGTGCCAATAAACACATAAAAGGCCTTCTTGGGTATATAACTCTCCATCATGTACACTTGAGAGATCTTAAAACATGTTTTTAAGCCTAAAACTTCAAAATTTAACCTATGTCTTGGTAAACACACCTAGGAAAATATATCATACCATTGAAAATTATTGTATGCTCATTATTATCTTGAAATATGAATCTCATACCTCATTTTACCACCATCTCTCTCTTTTCTCTCTAGACTCTGACCTATAAACCACATTAATCTTTAAAAATGACCTTATAACCATTGTCTAAGCTCTAAACACCTCATATACTATCATAAAACATATTACCATGATCAACCAATACCATACATCTTATCACATGCCTTATACCACTCATCTCATGAAATAACCAAGACCATGCCTTCACATAGGGTCTCTTCATGCCATCACTATGCCATGACAAGACTTCTTAAGATCTTGATACTTGATACAAGGATCTAAAAATAAAAAAAATTCTTTTCTTCACAACAACTATCAACTATCCACTACAACACTTTATTCAGTGAACAAATACACATCTCATCATAACACTCTTCTTTGATAAGAACTTGACAAATGACCTTGATCATCCTTCACTAGAGAAACATCAAAATTGATCATATTTCACTAGAGTAACATCAAACTTGACACAATAATTACAAAAACAAAGATAAAACTAAGAAACAACCTTAACAATTGATCACCTTTAACAACCTCATGTTGATACCTCAACTATCCTTGCTAACCTGAACATCAGCCTTCATTCATGCATACCTAAAAGACCACTCACCATGAATATTCACCAGATGCATCTAGACATAAATGAAAACACACTTTGACATTAATGACATTAATGAAAACACTATGCCAATAGTGACAATTTAAAAATTCAAATATTAAATTAAGCCTAAGAGGACCATAAGCATAATATGAGGTGGTTAGGTAAGATAAATTTGGTACAAAGGTCCAAGGAGTCATGTTAAGAGTATTTTTAAGTCATTTTATCTCTACTTCCTAAATTATTGAAATTCAAAAGTCATTTTGAACATGTAACTACCATTCATACATTATGTTGGACAGTGTAAGAGAAGTTTTAATTGTAACTACAAAAAAAACCAACATAGAGGTTGGATGAAATGGATGATGGAAGTTATTTTTAGTATGTGAGAGAGTATGGGAAGATGAGAGAGCTCTAAAAGGGATATGAAACATAGATATGAAGTATGTAATTCCTGGATAAGGTGGCAGGGTCTATTCATGGACTGTTGATGTAAGAGATGATGATTCAAATGAATAAATAAAATGTTGTTGCTATTTTCATTCTACACTAAAAGTTATATTTATTATACATGTTCTTATGTTTCTTTATAAAATTCATTAAGGTTATACTGATTATCTATTATGTGTCGTTATATGCTTGAGTTCAAGGATACAAATTAAATTCATGACAAGACAAAATTATAATAGAGTTGATATAGGTTTGACAAAGAATGAACTCTATGGATCATTAATCCAAATAGTGTTTGAATCAGGTGAGACATTAAGCTGATTGAATGAGGTTTCTTATAGTAAAAGAATATCAAAAAAGGGACATATATTTCCATACACCCTATTATATCCTTTGATAGTCATTTACTTGACTAGTTTGATAGCTTAAAGGATGATGCAAATAAATAGAAATAGAGTATGTTTGTTTTAAGATAATATGTAGATCAATCCATCTAATTATGGGGTTATTCATGGAATTCCAAAGTTATAAACCTAATAAAAAGGTAAATATATCTTTGGAAGTCTACATGTATTAGTCATAGTTTTATTACTAAGGAAACACATGGTTTAACCCTCTCAAGAAGCTTGTAGATGTTGCATTAGAATTGGATGTTGTCTTAAAGTGTATAGGAGTTATTGAATGCCAAAACTCATGTGAAATATCCAAGATTAGTTATATTCATCATTAATTTCATTACCTTGCCTATACCTTATGTTGATATAGAGAGTCATGGTGAAAAGGAAGGTAGAATATCTTTTGTTTCCAAAAAATGAGTATTATTTCCTAATGTGGGTTTAGTATGGTCTGCTAAAGTGAGACAAAGGTGTGGAAGGTTTCAAAGGTTATTTTTAGAAACAAATCTTACACCTTATAGGAAGTTTTTCAAGCCTACTCTAAGATTTGGGAAACATTGGAATACCTCTAGGCCTGTGGGTTGCCTATAGTATAGGTAGACCTCTAGGTTAAGGGGTAGCTCCCTAGATTTGCCTTTAAGTTCTTATCACCTAATATAAATAATTTCTTGTGTTAAAATGGGTATAACTATGGATAAAATTAAACTATTCTAAGGGGATGATATACCATAAGGATCTCTACAAGATCACCATACTCTTACACTAAGAAATAAGTCCTATAGCACTAGCTTCAAAGCGCTAATATGTTTTAACATTAGTATTTCAATATAGAGGTGACGTGTATGATAAAACTCAAGGTAAGTGGACTAAATGTTATATTTTAGACTATAAGGGAGCTTGTATACTTAAAAATAATCAAACACACTAGCTACACTCCATATGACCTATTAGAATGACAACTTCTTACACTAAAAATGAAAGGATAAAGAGAAGCAAGGATAGAATATTATCATTAGATCAAACCAATAGGGATTTTCCATACATGGTGTGGAATTAAAAAAACAAGAGCCAAAATGGCTAGTACTTATATAATGTGTTAGAGGAGAGAGAATATTTAAACTCAAGAGTCACAGAAACAAGTGTTAAGCTGAGGATGAGAGAGAGAGAGAGAGAGAAAGAGAGAGAGAGAGAGAGAGAGAGAGAGAGAGAGAGAGAGAGAGAGAGAGAGAGAGAGAGAGAGAGAGAGAGAGAGAGAGAGAGAGAGAGAGAGAGAGAGAGAGAGGAATGAAGTATGAAATAGACTATGAAAGGTATTTACAATAATAATAACTCCTATAAGAACCAAAGGCTATAAATCACCTTATAAATCCCTATGAAGTTCCTCCAATTCCTTATAATGTTCATTTATCCCTAAAAGTGTTATTAAGACCTCATTTGGTATTAGGCATAATTTATGCCTAGTAGGCCTGACTATATCCTTGTATACTTAGGCCATAATTAAATATTAATTTTTATTGAAGGGGTATATAATATGATTATTCATATGTTACTTAACTCCTTACATCACCTTTAAGTGATTTAAGACCTCTCATCTCACCTTCTCATCATTTACTTACTAAAACTACAAGGTGTATCTCTCTATGAGTTCCATCTATCTAATATAGAACATAGTGAACTTACCATATTATATCAATAAAAATAATTATATTAGAGGATTAGGTATGTTACAAGGACCATATATAAAAAAATTTAGAGTTAGATCATACCCCTAGCATCCCTAAACATCATGAAGCCTAAGGTAGACTTTTGTAGCATTGATTATTTGCAAGATTGGCATATTAACTATAGGTTTTAGATTGAAGCCTTACTTTCCATATTTATATTTAATGAGAATCAATTGATATTTTTATAATAATTTTTAACATGTTATAAAATATATTTAACACTCTACTCTTCTACCAACCCTCACATATCTCCAAACATAGGCCTAGTCTACAGATAGTGTATTGTGTTACTTAGAAAATAACATACTTGTAGGTTTATACTAAAGTATTCATCCTTGTGAATTTACATAAGACCTTATTTAAGTCCTTTAATATCATATTATATTTTAATTTTTCCACACCATGTCTTAATCTAGTCCAATACATATATTTTTGGGTTCCACTTGCATTGTCACCATATAGTCAACCTATAAATGTCTAATCTAAGAGCAAAATATGTCTTATAGGTTGTGATATGAGTTAAGAGCCCATAATTAAACTCCTCTCAATGTCATTTCAATCATTATTGCCATTTAAATTATAAAGGAGTATTTTTATTTAGAGTTATACCTCCATTAGGTCCTATATCACCATAAAGTCTATTTGGGACTCAAAATTCTATAAATGACACTACCATATATAGTAAGAGAATGTTTAAGATGAAGGATTCATCTACACTATTTTTTATAACCAAATACTTAGTCTCTTTATTCAATACCTTACTCATAGGTATTATCTTCATGATGGAACACTTAGTATTTTGTACAACTCAGTTCAAATTACCATGAAGGGATCAAAAAGAAAGCATGTTCCTTGTTTTGGAGAGTTTAAGGTAACATGTTCCTTAAATGACTCTCTAAAACTATGGACATGATTCTCAAGTTTTCATAAATTTTTTGGACTCCATAATGGTTGTTATGACATTTAAAACTTTTCAAACCTATACTAATGTCTTAAACATGTTTTTTTACTAGTAGTCCAACTAATCAATCCTTTATGGGGCACGTGTTGGTGTACATTAGGCTACAAGACTATATATAGAGAGGAACTAGTTATCACATTAAATCATAATTCATTTGAATATCTTATATTGGTTTCTCATTTTATAAGAGCGTGTTAAACATATTTAAACTTCTCATTAGATCTCTATGAATGTTCTCAAAACTTTCATACACCTTATTAATCTGACTGTATGTGAATATATGTAGAGAGCTGACTGTGTAATATATATGACATGTTATTTATTAATATATTAACTTGATACCATACCTTTATAATAAATTATTTATCAACATGAAGTGAAATATCAAATCTCAACATTTCAAATTTCATTTTCATTTATATGAAGGTTAAACTAAGATGCAAGCTCCTATAACTATCTACAGACTCCATAGTGTCTCTTAATTAATAATTTTATATGTTTATTCTCTTATATTTTATCCCACACATGAAAAACATGTAAATAATCATGTGAATAGGATGTTCATGCTCTTCAAGACCACGCACAATACTTGGTTTGTATGGATGATCTCAAATAAGGAGGAAACTTGTAGGGTATGGGGATACGCATGCATAAAGGAGATGTCAAATTATAAAAAATGGTTCATAAAGTATTATAAAATAATATTAAAACTTATACCATGAATATGAATCATACTAACTATGTTAACATCACTTAGAGGCATTTGACCCAATTCCTCTCCTACTGGACATAACATGAGAAAACTTGTTGACCAATTTTGCATTCCAAAAAGAGTGATTAAGGAGTGAAATGGTTTCAATCCATTTTGGGACTTAAAAAGATGATAAAATTTATTATTTAACTTATGGAGGATAAATATTTATTTCACAACCTTGTACATGTGCCAAAGTACTTGCATAGGCCATACAACTACCCTAATCCTCCCTTTTCAACTATTTTCTTAATCTTCAATATAGTAACTATAAGTTTTTAATTAGGATTGACATATATAACAAGGTTATAGAATATAGGATTTTTAAATAGAATTTATAACACTTTTCTACTACAAGAAACTATACAACCTTCATAAATGGCTCGAATAGTGACCTTAAGTGACATAGAGTGACTTAGGACTAAAATTGACTATGACCACAGTTAATAACATATAAAATGACCTAAATTAGGGACATGAAACACTATATTACATCATAATAAACCCCTATACAATTTTTTTACTATAGTTTGTTGACTTATTTATACTTATGGTCAAAATAGTCAAAGCATTCTTTATGATTTCCTACAGGTGGTATGCTTGTTATGCCAATGACCAATAGCCTATTCCTATCCATTAGGACCAATAGCATAATCTTTACACTAAATTTAATTTTAAATCACACCTAACAATAAGAAACAACAAGAAAATTACACAAAATAGCACATGACACACTTGTGATTCAATAACACTAATGGAACACACACCTAATCTAGTATTTACAAGACCTTACTCCTGAGGTGAATGAAATCTTACCATGATTCAACAAGGGTCAAATATGGTTCATCTTTCATCCTTGATACTCTATGAAAGCAACATGTCATGTGAAGCATTATCATCATCAAACACTTGACTAGGTAGATGATTAAATGACTTACCAACACTATATCTTCTCATGCCTATAAGTGGACTACTTTTGGATTTAATTAATGATCTCTTCTACCCTCCAAGGACTTTGATTGGTTCTTAAACTTTATTTATCTTTGTCATATCTAATTTTCACTCCTCAAATTGAGTATTAGGAATCATGATAGTTGACTCAACCTTAACTTCCTCTTGGGCATGATGTACTTGATATATGGGATCATTGAGTCTATCTTCACCATATTCTAACACATTTGGATGTGATTAAACCTTATTATTGAGCTCTTGACTATTCTTCAGGCACAAACATGTTTACCTTGACTTCATTAGGCCCCTCTATAGATGCAAGTTCTTTGATATCAATAAGACATACACTCATGTTTGGTGAGCTATTATCTTTCTTTATTAATAGGACACTCCACCATCTACTTGTTAGGATCATTAGAAAAAATATAATCAAATTCACACTTATTCAAATGAGGAAGTCTTACCTAGTTTCTCAAGCTCTTGACTTATTACATTGAACCTTTTCCATAGGTCATCTTCTTCCTCATGAATTTAATCTTAAAGGGATGCTTCATTAAGTTAAAGAAGAATTAAAAGGTTATTATCATCATATTCATCTATCATTATATTCAATATATGATCATCATACACAAGAATCAAGTAATTACCTTCAATAATTTGTGAGAAAGAATGTTCAATATTCACCTCAGATTACTCATATGATCCTCCATGGATGATATAGGTGCCAAGGTTGGTTTATTCAAAGTAGGTATATGGGTCATGTTCATAAGTATCTATACCATATTTATCTATAAATAAATCATAAATTACCTCAATCTTAGAAAAAGCACCATCATCCACAATAAACTCTTCTTTCTCATTGATAACATAATTAAAGTTGGAGCTTGCTTACATGGGGCTCAGTGTGGAACATACTAAGGGGTTGATTTATTATGGTCATATTTTATCTATATCTTATAGTTAAGGCTAATAAGGACAAATATTTTAAGAGGTATCCTCCTATATTGGCCATTAAATATCTTGAAAAACATATTGAAAAGTGGGTAGGTAAATCAATAACCAAATTGTCTTGAATGATGGGGAAAGTAGGACAATCATGAAATAACACCTTCAACCATTTGATAAATCATACTAACTTTAAAGGTGTACCATATAACTAAATAACTCTTTTACTATGTGGTTCATACTTTAGGCCCAATTTGTCAGCTACCACCTTGGGCATGACTAATGTGCTATCTCCACTATCAACTGTACAATTATGAACTAGTTTGTATCCAACAATGAGAGTGAGGTATAAAGGTGGAAGCTTCTCAAATTTGGTATAAGGATCCATAATTTTTTTTATGTTAATTAGTAAGAAAAACATTGGTATGACCATGGATAGTGGAAAACTAATATTACAAGAGTTATTTCTAGCCAACCATATGAAGGACATCCCAAAGAGAGATAATTGTCTTGGAAATTTTCAATGAATACAAAATGTTGATATAAAAATTACATACTTTATTTTGAGTCTTTAGAGGTAAGGAAGTGTTTTTATTTTGATAAATTGAAGCACTTTGAGTAGACCTTCCAATATTCTGATTTGAAGGAGGTTCAAGATTTGTAATGACTACCATGTTTGTAGTCATGATTTTTTTCCTTCTAAGAGAACTATTTTCACTTGTAGGCACACAATTAACATCTCATATATCCTTAATATTATCTTTAGTATTCCATACAATATAATTACCATGATTGAGTACATAGGTGTCTTCAAATAATAAGTTGGTGAAGCTTGCTCCTTGAGGATACCAACCTTTACTTGATTACATTAGGAATTTATCTTCTACTGATAGTAGAGGAGTGACTCCTCCTTAATAAATTATATATTACTCTCTAAATTTATTAGTATACATGAATTATACTTATTTATATTGATGCACTTATTATACTCCTTGTGTCACTAGGAAACAAGGGGAAAGTAAGAAACATGATTTTAAGACTTGAAATACTTAGGGATTGAGTTGTTTATACAAATACTAATTAGAACAACACAAATAACAAAGACATGGCCACCACTTTACAAAATTCAATCAGACCCCACTACATGGACAACAAATTTTTATGCAATGACACCTTTTCTTGCTAATCTTTATGGAGTTATTTCAATCTTTGCCAATTACTACCCAAAATATAAATAAACAATGGGTATTTATATCATGAAATAAGATAAAGGGATTCATGGGTGGATCTAATAATGATTAGGGTAAGTCAAAAAAGATAATATTCTTAAGATGATGAAAGATACCAATTTTGATAACTTCCAAGGCAAAAACACATGAAACTAACATGTACCAACTCTAGTATAATGCTCAAAGCTAAATAAATATAGTTAAATATTCAAAATAAATCAAATGTATATGTATAAACTAATAATTCATATAAAATTAATCACTCACAATAAATTTCATAGTGCATTCAATTTTAAATGAGAAGAAATTAGTTCAAACAAACTATAAATTTGATAGCCTAGTGTTAAACTCCAACTAGCAGATGCATATAGAAAATGTAATTACCAGATTAAATTGTAAAAAATAAACTATCAAAAATATTGAAGTATGAGGAATAAGAACCATAGAAACAAACAACTAATAACTTCAAAAAAACTTATGAATTCTTTGGCTCTCTTGTATTAATTCTTACAATAACTATTTCCTAATTTACAAATGAGGGAAACATACCTATTTATATGCTTTAAAACACCTAATATAAGTTTAATTGGGCCCGTAAAAGGTGCCCAAATACAACTAAGTGGATTAAAATGCCACATTATAATGGAATATTATACATTTGAATTTACAAGATAAAACATAATATTCTAAGGGCCTAGAGTTGGTTATTGGATGGCTTGCTACTATTATTATTGTTATATTAGTATTTGCATTAACCACATCCTACTAGAATTTTGCCACAAACACCTTCATCTTGTTGCTAAACTCTTGATCATCCATGAAGGAGATATTAGGTTTGGTTACCCTCATAACCATGGCATCCTTCAACTTCAAAGCTATTTTGAACTCAATTTTCTCCAAGTATGTATGCATAACCTTGAACTGATATATCCATCCTTTCAGTATTCTCCTTTTATTCATTATCATGGCCTATGTAATAATTATGTCCTCAAGTGGAAACACCTTGAGTTCATGGAACTTATTGCTTCTTTCTACTTTAGCCAAGTTTTCCAACTTGGTGTCATGGAGTGTAAGCTTTTGGTTAAGTTTAATTCCCACATTGGCTTATTGGATCCCATCTTCTTGCCTCTTTTTCATAAATTTGTACAAGTTAAATATATTAATAAAAAAAAATATTATGGAAACTAGGGTTTTGTTTGGCAATGTTGCTATTGAATGCTCTTTCAGCCTTTGTAATTCATATTCCATCCCCTCCATTAAGATAATAGTAGATTTTACTTGGGCTTGAGCTAAGGTTATAGGGTCCTCTAAATAATCTCGTACCTCTTTAGGGTTATATTTCATCTTTATGGTCAAGGTGAAGAGGAGATGTTCACTTTCATGAATCATA
Source organism: Torreya grandis (assembly GCA_037957365.1). NCBI lineage: Eukaryota > Viridiplantae > Streptophyta > Pinopsida > Cupressales > Taxaceae > Torreya > Torreya grandis. Next base: position 885,143 of record JARHVA010006297.1, read on the forward strand.
ACTGAGCTTGACTGTGGTTTCTCAACTTATCTCCTTACTACCCTCTTCATGGTGCTAATAATAGGGTCTACTTATTCCAATTTGAGGTGATGAGAAGACCATCTAAGGCCTCTCCTACCTTGTTGTTTATATGATATCCCTCATCCAATTTGGAGTAGGTGTAGATGCTGGTTGTGATGGGAGTGCTTGGGTAGAGGATGAAGAATCCAAAGATGTAGTACGGATGTATAGGTTTGTTGGGTCTAATTGCACAAGTGTATCAAATAAAGACATAACAAGGCCCATGTTGAGAATGAATCAAGGAAATTTAGAGGTAACACTCACCTTAGTAGTTTTGGTGAGATTAAATGGCATTTTATAAGTGAATGGATTTAAAGTGGGTTTTAATGACTTAGTGTATGTAGGAGAGCTAAGGGAATGTGATGCACTAGTAGTGGCTACCTAGGAAGGATTAGAACCCACAACCTAACTAGCACTAGTAATTTTAGGTCCTGGTGAAAAATCAATGTTGGCATTGGCATGGAAGATGAAGTGGGGAATGGTTCCCCCAAAATAAGAATTGGTAGGGGATATAGACACACAAATGGAAATAACAGTGAAAGCAAGAACAATTTTAAATGTAATAATTAGAAAGGAAGGTAATGGGAGAACACTTACACCAATGGTAGCTTGAGGTGAGCTTGTGGGAGTAGCTACTTGATAGGTTGAGGGAGGAAATAATTCCCCCCCATAATAGTGGTTTTGGGCTCTCTCTTCCTTGTGTAAACATTTTTTATATTCATGTCAGCCAGGGTGTGTAGTTCTTCCATTGATAACTCAATGCCCTACTATAATTATTCAACATCGATGACATCAGGATCAGGATAGCTTATAATCTCTATGGAATCCCCCATAGTAGATATAGAAATGAATGTATGTCCTTAGGAAGGACTTGGATACTTGATTCTCCTTGCTTAGAGCTAGGAGGTATGCTCTAGCTACCTGAAGTGGTAATAAGTGGAGGTATGTTAGTCCTAATTCTAATGAGAGGAATATTGTCATCTTCCTCTTCTTTTATATCCTTTTATTCTACATCAAACATACTTTTATGAGTTAGTGGAAGTTTAGGCCTTACTATCTCCTCTTTTTCCTTCTCCTATCAAGCCTCTTTTCAAGTTCTATGTTTTTCCTAGCAGCATTCTGGAGGACTACTTGATCATTCATGGCATCTAGGTATATCCATTCATGAAACTCTTATTGATTATTATATTCTAATGCAACATCCTTTTGGAACTTGAGTGGGTGTCTAACAATGTAATTATTGGGGTCCCATGCCTTAAAACCATATTTTGACAATAGGTATGAGTCCTTATGCCTTGTAACCACTATAATGTCATTCCATCTTGAAATCTTAGTCCTCCCTAGCTTGTAAGGAATATTGTGAGGTAATATCTTATTTTTTCTCCTTAAGATTCCATCAACTCCATGGATTAGCTGATAGTCCATCTCCTCCTCTACCATCTTCATTGGCACATATCTTGATAGTATGAAGAGAGCCACCATCACTCCCTCTACTTAGATGACTATACAATTAGGGTAGATCTAAAATCTACCCATTATATCAATGTCTATTTGACATCCATGAGAACTTTTATAATTTAACATTTAGTGATGGATTTGTAAACAAGTGGGTATAAATCTTCTACAATTACCTTAATATTATGCCTGAAGTGATGGATGTGCAATGCATAAAATATTGGGGCACAACTTCATCATGAGTAAGAAACTATGCATTTAGTCCTAATTATGTAGTTACACATATATAATACAAGAAATACCTCATCATGAATAATAGATCCCCATTTTGGTAATTGTCAAGCATAATAGATATCAGGTTATTGATAATGATCTCCTTAAATGATGGGATTTATTTATCTTTTAGGATCATTTCTAATAGTGGGATATATTTTATATCCACATAGCCAGTGTGTGTATTGTAAAATACTTTATTTAGGAGAGAAAGGAAAATCTTGACTCATTTCCAAAATTGGTGGATAAGTACATTTCTTAGGTCATCCATGAAGATAACCCCCTTTGGGTTAATTACCCATGATGCCAAGACTATCTCTGGTTTGTGGACATTGTACTAGTTTTCAATGATGCTCTATTTGTATTCAAGTTATGGTAGAGGTAGGTCATGGTATTTTTTAAAAATAGGCCCTATGATGAATGGAAATGGGATCCCTTCATTCATAGATTTAGACAACTCATACTCACATCTTTTCCTCCTAAATGTGTCATATACTAGATATGTACCAATCATTACCTCTAATTTCACTGTGGCTTTGTGAAGATTGGAAACTTAGATTAAAAGGATGTCTAAAGTGTGTTAAATAATATGGGGCATGGTCTAAGACTAATTAAGATCCCTAGATCCTCAAACACTATAATAAACATTGTTATAATGCATGCCCCCTAAGTTTATAGCCTTAGGGATGAACTCTGTGTCCTTGAGCATGACTAAATGGCCATATTGAAATAATAAACCATAATTTCCAAATGCCATGATCTTACACATAGTGGAGGGTCTTTTCTATGCCATTTTTACAATATCCTAGTTACCAACTAACATCTTCTTACACTTCTCTACAAATTTAGATCTCTAATATTGGCAGTTAAGTACAATCTATGAAGATATCAAACTTAGCTAAATTGAGAATGTAGATAGAAAAGAGAGAAAATTATTATCAGTTCAAATGCAAATGTAGGTATTAATAGCTAAGTCAAGTAACATTTTGAAGATTTCTTTGACTAGCGCAAGGTTGTATGGTGATTATGGTTCATTCAATATTAATGGTAAACTCATCACCTTTGCAATAAAAAAACTCCAAATTATTTATTTTGGCATTTATTTTATTTAGAATTCAAATTTAGCTTTAATTTTCCTTTGATTTTCCATCAATTTTAACTTTAAAACTAAATATTTCCACCTTCTAACATGTGGCATGCCACCTCAGCTGTAGATGGGTGCTCATGGGGCATGAGTATGACTAAGTTGTTTAGTTCATTAAAATATGGACATGTGGCAACTTATGATTGATTCATGTCCTATTGAAATGCATCTTAGTGTGTGATTCATTTATATTAGTCCATATGACATCCATATATTCAAAGAGAGCTCTCAAGTGGGGACCTCTAATTTTAGTTGGTTCCAAGAGTGCCACATGTCACTTCGATAAGTAATTAGAGTTTTATTCTTCACTATGTGGATCTCTCACATGAAATCATGGTTTTGATTAGATATGTGTCTCTCTTGGATGTCTCTTAGATATTCACATTGTTAGGTGTCACCTTCAAAAGGCTTCTATTCAATAGTTGGTAACTTTGTGATAATTGTGTGGCTCAGGTGCTTTCACACATCACTCTCAAAGGCAATCCTATTGATCTCAAGTTATAGCTTCATGAGAATGATATGTGGAATCATCACATAGGTCCTTAGTAGACATGTGTTACTCTATTCAACCTTCATAGGTGTTTTATTGGATTTTCAAATAGAAATAGTATGGGTATGACATATGTCATCATCATGCAGGTCCAAAGGGGACACACACCATTATTGGGAGTTTATCATCATTATTACACCACTTGTCATTTTTGGAGGGAAATTTGGATAGATGTATGCCATTTATCCTTGATTAGATTAATTAAGTGCTACCATATATCTTGAGGGTTATTGAAAGCTTTAGATGGATGCAACCTGATGTGGACATGCATTGATATTAGATGGATCTTTGGGGGACATGTGTCACTTTAGAATCCTTATATGATTTGGTTGGTGAATTTTGAGACATGAAATATAAACTCACAGGCTTATGGATTGTAGTGGGATGTGTGGTAGCTTAGATTAAATTGGTTTGCTTGTAGGAACCAATATCTTGACATGTAGCCTATGGGTTTGAACTCCAATAGATAACTTATTCATGACATTTATAGATGATGCCACATGGTTTATGGGCTTCATATATTTATTCCAAGTGTTTTTCATGGGATGAAATAAATCTCTAGGTCATTGTAAATCTTGGTGAGTTGGACATCAATCCTCTTGAGTCACAATCTTTAATTTGACATTTTGAGAGGCATCATAAACCACTCTTTTAATTTTGGAATCCTATAATGCCAAGTGAGAAGTTAAGTTATACTTACAAAAATTTTAAATACCCATCTTAATAAAATTAAAAAAGTATAAAAAAAAAATATGTAAGTAAATGATTTAAAAATATATAAGGTTAGTCAAGTAAGATTCAGTGAGTCTTATGACTCATATGTCAATTGGAAAAGTAGGTAGAACCTCCTTGGAAAAGGCTTGTCTACACATTTTTTAATCATCCATGGTTAATAATTCATAATTTAATGAAACTTGATAAAGATATTTAATAATTCAAATATTTCTAAGCGTCAATAGTTATTGCAATATGAATGATTAACCAACAATTTCTATGAAGTATTAAATCAATATTTTATGCAACAAAATGTCTTAACAAGCTTGGAATTTTAGGCATTTTATGGAATTTGAAAGAATGAGGGTCCTCATTCTAGGAATAGGGGTGAGTTGAGCATCAATAAATGGTGATCTCTATGTGGAAACATTGAAAAATGGTAGAATCTAGATATCTTATTCAAAGATGAATAAAAAATTAGTCATATCATTATGATTTTTAGTTAGTATCAAAATTACTTTCTAGAATTAATGAAATCTCACCAATTAGAAACAAAGTTTAAACCTTGTATAAAATAATAATATGTGTTTGATTTAAGGTTTATTAACCATTATCATTGGGTTAAGAAATCATAACTTTCAAGCTTGTAGACATCAAGACAT
>JARHVA010006297.1:895000-949955 GCA_037957365.1 Torreya grandis
TTCTTTCTATGTTAAAACAATAACATTAGTATGATAAGAAGCAAAAGAGTATAGATATAAATATCTACTAAAGTCAAGATGTATAAGGATAGGAGCTTTCATAATAGCATCCTTAATATCCTAAAAGGCCCTTTTTAGTTTAGCAGTCCATTCTATCTTTGAATTCTTCTTCAGGATGGCATTAAGTGGTCTCACAATCTCTACAAAACTAGAAATAATTTTTTTCACAAAATTAATTATTCCAAAGAAATATTTTAACTCTTTTTTTCTATTGGGAACTTCTACCTTTGAAATTGCATTGATACTATCAAGGTCGATGATCATACCTTTTTTAAGTGATTGCATGTCCTACAGTTTTACCTTTAGTCACATACAAGATACTCTTATTGGGGTTCAAGGGAATGACATACCTCCTGCACTTCTTTAGTACTTGTTTTAAATGCATCATGTGATCTTCCCCAATTTTATAAAAAAACTATTAGATCATCCATGTAAATATAATGAATTTACCTATTAATCTATAGAATGCATGGTCCATCACTGAATGAAATGACATTCCTATTTTGATTAGTCTAAATGGAATTCATTTGTAAACAAACATTCCCCATTTGTTTGTGAAGGAAGTGTTTATTCGGTCATTCTTATTCACTAAGACTTGGTTTTAGCTTGAAAATTTATCAATAAATTGCATCATTATAAACCCACTCACCAAATAAATTACTTCATCTAAGGATGGCTAATGGTAACTATCCTTTTCAAAATATCTGTTCAAATTTTATAAATCGACACAAAGTTTGATTTCTCCATTCTTCTTTTAGACTAGTGCAAGATTGGTAACCCATGTTGAGTGCCGTATATGAAATATTATCCTTGCATCAAGTAATTTATTCACTTCTTTATAAATAAGTGGTTATAGCATGGGATTTACTAGTCTTTGTCTCTTCCTAAAAGGTTTGTAAGCTTCTTTCATTGGGATAGAGCGATTAATCACACTAGTATCAAATATCTTGAGGTCATCATAGGACCAAAAAATAACATCTTTGAACCCGGTTAGAAGGGTGGTTACTTTCTTTAACTCTTTATCGGTGAAAAATAAATGAATGTTAACATTTTACTCATTCTCAGGACTTCCCAGGTTGACTTTCTTGTAATCCTTCCCACTCAACTTAGGTTGTTTCTCTTTATTCATTTGCTTATTTATATCAAACATCCTCTCCAAGGAGATCAACCTCTAGGGATCTATCTCTCTTTGAGTTTAATTACTCTTTATCTATTGTCCTTCAAATCTTGAATAGGATTTTCATCTCATTCATCAATTATATGGGACTCAAATATTCCATAACTATAAAATAATTAAATTATCTACTTGTCATCATCAAAAACTATGAATTGATTTATGTTATTTTACATAAAGGGGCATGAAATTATCTCCATATTGAATTTTTTCAATTCTAAAGCCTATAGGGGCACCAAGTTCACTGTCATTGATGCTAGATCATGTTCCAACTAGTTTTATTCCCTAGACAAGGAAATGATATTTAATGCATCAAAATAATCAATTAGATACCAAGCTCTAAATTTATACTTTATTAACCAAGAAAACTTACATTGATAATTTATTCTAATTTTATTAACAACTAACTCAGAATCACCATAAACTAGTAATTCTTTAACCTTATGTTTATTTGCAAATTGAAGTCCTAAAATAAGATCCTGATATTTTGATAAATTCTTAGTGTAAGAGAACTATAATCTATAAGAAGATAGATACTCTTTACCGTCAAGATTTGTTAGAATTATTCCCATTCTTGAACCTTATTTATCTCATGCACCATCAAAGTGCAATGTTTTATGACCTTTAATTTCTTCTTATATCTCATCATCTAAAATAATATCTATGGCTTTCAAAGTATACAAACCCAAATTAGAGGCCTGGTAGTTTACCTTTTCCTTATTATCATTGTATTTAGTAATCATGTATTTCATCTTGGGTTCTTGGTCAATCCTAATCTTATTAGGGATCCGATGACAAGGTAGCTGCATGTGAGAATAATCAGTGGACATATATCGATTAAAGTATTTGGTCTAGTCATGACTTAGTATAAATACATAAACCTTAGGTATATCAATGACTTGGATGTTGAAAAACTATTATATTTGAGGTTAATGAGTTAGATACATATAAATTTTTAATAATTCACCTATTACCTTCACTCTTGGCTTGTCCAACTATACCACCATATTCTCATATTTCACTAGGTTTAATCCTAATTTTTCACAAAATCCTAAACACATAATATTAGTTGAAACATTATAATAAACTAAGAAATTATAGATATTCTTACCAAAAATTCTAACAATTAACATGAATAGTGAAACCTCATGCTTACTATTATACATTACCACATTCGCATGAGTTTATTTATCCTTGCTAGTCTTTTCAATCAACGTTCTCAACAACAAATAACATTTTCAATGATTTATGTGATCTCATGAAATGTTATGTTTATCTTGATATTATTCATATCTTCCACTATATTATATCCACCTTTTGATGTTATGTAAGGAGCCTCTATTGATGGATAAATCTCCTTACGTTTGGGTTGTGGAGGATTATTATTTGTCCTACCATCAAAAGGTGTGTTTGGCTTATCAGGTGGGGTGAAAGTTATTAGAGGTGGGTTTTGACCTTTGATCCTCAAGGCATAGTTAATTATTTGGTACTAATGGAAAGTATGAACCTCCTCGATGTTGTCCTCAAGTTCATTCTCATCTTAGATAGCAAAGTCATAAGTCTTAACCATGAAGACATTATTTGGCAAAAATTATCAGAGCCTTTACTGTTTCCTTAATGAGTGGGATTCACTGTGAATCCCTCCATTTGGCTATAATGGATTCAAATGCATTGAATAAGTCAACATAGTATAGATCTCCATGTCTAGTTGTATTCTACACTTGGTATCAGTTAGGCAAGGCCATCTCATAAATGTTTATCTAAGGAAGTTTTCTCAAAGGGGGCTCACTATTGTTATTAGGCCTATTGAAATGTCTATTATATCTTTAGAAATTATAATTTCTATTAGAGCTCTCAACAGTGTTACCTTTCCACTTCTTTAGATCTAAGAAATCATTAGAAAGTTTTTGAATAGTCCTTCATATTGAGTCTAACTTTCCCTTTGGAGGTTCTAAGTTCTTGATTTAGGTTGTAGCTTGGACATTGGTGTTGTTCATAGGCACTGTCACTTGATTATTTTAGGGATGTGATCTAGCATTTGCTTGGTTAAAGAAATTTAGTTCCTGGTTAGGTGCAATGTGGCTCAAAGGTAATTGATTGATCACAAATAGTTGGTTCAATAGAGGGTGATTTTGATTCATGTTGGGTATGATATTTAGAGAAGACATGGTTAGATCAAATTTTAGTATAACAGAGGTAGGATGCCCTTATGGGTACATTTTCTTATTGATATGAATGGCCTTATCATAGGATAAAGGTATCATGTCAATATTCAAAGCTTTTCTTATAAGATAGCTATCATCATATATAAGGTATTCTTGTATATTTCTAAGGTTAATTCATCTACAGGCTTATATGGTGGGGATGTTAGGATTTAAATATTTGTTAACCAAGCATTGAATATTTTGATTGGCTCCTTTGGGTCCCTTTTGAGGGTGGTAAAATTTTGGTACATAAGTATTGGGATAACTACCCTACCCTATTAGGCAATAAATGTGTCATTAAACTGATTCTATCTCATGATGGAATCTTTGGGTAGGTTAAAAAACTAATCATATACAACATCTCAAAATGTGAAAGGAAAGTGATGGAAATCCACATCCTCATGGATCATATTAAGAAGTTTCAAATATTCCATAAAGGACTTGATATTTTCCTTATCCATTACTCTCCTAATGGGGGTAAAGAGATGAAAATACTTGTCTAGATTTCTTGCCAAATCATACACAAGTCCATGGACATTGATGGATGAGCTAGCTAACCATGCCGTGACTAGAATAATTTGGTTGGGTCCTAGACTTTGTACATCTACCTTTGTCTACTATGGCTTTCCTATCAGTTTCCAAGGATGCTAAAGGGGTCCTGGGTTTAGATCAGGATTTGGCCCTAATTCTAGGCAACTCCAAGATGTAGAATGAGTATTAAGAGTGGAGGAACTTCAAAAATAGCCTTTATAGATGATAAATATTACTAAAATAAATGAATATTTGATATAAAAATTCTTTAGATCAAGTATCCTTACCTTGATTTTTGAATATCTAATCTATGAAACTTCAAAATCCTTAAAACCTACAAAAATATTATTAGTCTTGCATGCTAACCTACAAATATCAGTGTTAAACTAATAACCCAAAGTGTTTATATGCTTTATTTAACAATATAAAAGTATTTGAGTGATTTAAAGAAACTTTGGTCACAAAGGTTCACTTAAATCCAAGCACATCATAGAAATAAAGATATCAAATGCCTAGATTTAGTATAACTAATGTGTTAGAGATTGATCTTTGAAAAAATATCCAAATTATTTAACAAATTTATGGAAATATTTTAAAACATGATTAAAATGATTCTTAATATGCCCGAAGAATAGGGTATTTCACCTATATTTACATGAATTTAATATCCATATTATTTTACCAAGTTTGCACAAATAAACACTAACTTTGATGAAATCTTTCAAAAGAATGCAAAGATCCCTACACAAAATGCAAAGATTCATGTAAATAATGTAGATCGTTAGTATTATTTAACAATATATGTGTACTTTAAAGTAATTAAGTGTCTATATAATAATGTACACTAAAATTATACAAATATGCATAAAAATAGTTGCATAAGGCCCTCTTAGCACTAGCTTTTCCCTTCCTATTGATGCACTTATTGTGCCCCCTATGTCACTAGGAAACAAGGGAAAAGTAAGAAACTCAATTTTAATTACTGGAAGACTCAGGGCTTGATTTGTTTATGCAAATACTGTTGGGAATAAGAGAAATAATAGAGATATGGCCATCACTTTGAAATTTTTCAAGTAGACCGTACTATAGGGACAATAGATGTTTATGTAGTGACACCTTTTCTTGATAATTTTTATGGAATTATTTAAATCTTTGCTAATTACTACCTAAAATATAAATAAATAATAGGTATTTATAGCATGAACTAAGCTAGATTTATTTATGGCTGGATCCAAGAGTAATTATAATAAGGAAAAAAGATAATATGCTTAAGGTGATCAACGATACCAATTTTACTAACTTCTAAGTCGAAAACACATGAAAATAACATCTACCAACTCTAGCATAATGCTCAAATATAAATAAATGTAGTTAAATAATTAGGGGAAAGGAAATGCATATGTTTAAAAATATAATTTGTATGAAATTACTCACTCATAGTAAATTCCTTAGCACATTAAGTTGTAAATAAGAAGAAAATAGATAAAGCAAACTGCAAATTTGTTAGCCTAGTGTGAAACTCAAACTAACAGATGCATATAAAAAATGTAATTACCAAATTAGCTTTAAAATAGGAAACTATCATAGATATAAAAGTGTGAGGAATAGCAACCACAAAAACAAATAATTAATAACTTTAGACAAACTTGAGAATTCATTGGCCCTCTTATATTAATTCCTACAATAACTATTTCATAATTTACAAATGAGGGAAACATCCCTATTTATAGGCTTAAAAATGACTGAGACAAGTTTAAGTGGGCCCATAAAAGGTGTTAAAATTCAACCAAGTGGCTTAAAATTCCAAATTATGATGAAATATTCTACATTTGAATTTACAAGATAAAACATAATATTCTAAGGGCCTAGAGGTGGTTATTGGATGGATTTCTACTATTGTTGTTATTATCTCAACTTCTTCTATACTTATAACTTAGTACATACGTATGCACATGCCTATTAATATTTATCTATTTGATCAAAGTATAAGATCATGGGCCTAAATAAGTCAGGTATTCCTAGAATGATAGTTTCATATTCTATAAGTTTTGGTCTAAGTTCTTCTTCAATTGCATCCACCTTTTCTAGCCTTTGATTGTAAAATGCTATGATGCCCATTAATTCTATATAATTCTTTACACTAGATACATTATATTGGAATTTAGACATAAACACCTTCATCTGGCTTCTAAACTCTTCATCATCAATGAAAGAGCCATCAATTTTGGTTACCCTGGTAACCATGACATCCTTCAACAATAAATCTATTTTGAACTCAATTTTGTCCAAGGATATATGCTTACCCTTAATATAATCTATCCATCCTTTTAGGATCCTCTTTCTATTGATTATGATGACCTATGTAGGAGTGATGTCCTCAAGTTAAAACACCTTGAGGTTAGGGAACTTATTGCTTCTTTTCATTCTAGCCAAGTTTGCCAACTTGCTGCCATAGAGTGTAAGATTTTGGTCATGTTTAGTGACCACTTTGGCCTAATGGATCCCATCTTCTTACCTCTTCTTCATAACTTTATATAATTTAAGGATAATAATAATAAAAATTATTATGTAAACCAGAGTTCTATCTTGCACTATTGGTAGTGTTTTCTCTTTTAACATTTGTAATTCCTATTGCATCCATTTCATTAAGGAAATTTTAGATTCTACTTAAAATTTAACTAAGGATATAGGGTTCTCTACATACTCTTGTACCTATCCAATGTTCACCTTCCTCTTTTTGGTCAAGGTGATGAGGGTATATTCACTCTCATGAATCATAGTTGAGCTTGACCATGACTAATTAACTTGTCTCCTTAGTACCCTCTTCATGGTACTAGTAGTAGGGTCAATCCTCCTTACTATTTGAGGTGCCAAGAATACCATATGAGGTCTCTCCTACATTTATATTTATGTGATATCCCTCACCTAATCTGTGGTAGCTATAGATGGTGGTTGTGATGGGAGTTCCTAGGTAGAGGATGAAGAAGCCAAGGGTAGAAGGGATGTATAGGTTTATTGAGTCCAATTACCCAAGTGTAACAAATAAATACTTATAAAGGCCCATTTGGGAATGAATTAAGGTATTTTAAAGGCCACACACACGTTATAAGTTGTGGTGAGATTAAGTGGCCTTTACTAGGTAAATGGATTTATAATGGGTTTCAATGGCTTAGTGGATGTAGGGGAGCCAAGGGCAATTGATGTACTAGTAGTGGCTGCCTAAGATGGAGTAGAAGCCATAGCCTAGCTATTACAAGTGCTTCAGGGTCCTAGTGAAGATGGAATGTTGGTAATGGCACACCAAATGAAGTGGGGAATGGTGCCCTTAGAAGAAGAAATGGTAATGGGATGCAAATATGGGAGTGGAAACAATAGTAGAAGTAGGAGTGGTTTTAGATATATTAACAACTAAAAAGGAAGGTAATGAGAGAGTACTTACACCAATGGTATCTTGAAGTGATCTTTTGTGATTATTTTCTTGAGAGGTTGAGGGAAGAAATACTACTACCATCATAGTGGTTCTGGGATCCCTCTTCCTTGTGTAAACTTTCTCTATATTTTTGCTAGCTAGGGTACGTAGCTCTTCCATTGATAACTCAATGCCCTACTATAATTCTTCAACATCAATGACATAAAGGTTAACTTAGATTATGCTCTCTATGGTAGCCACCATAGTAGATGTAGAAATGAATTTAAAACTTTCAAAGGGACCTAGTCGAATTCTTGATTCTTCTAACTTGGAGCTAGGAGGCATGCTCTGCCTCCCTAAAGTGGTAATAAGTAGAGGTTTTTTGGGCCTACTCCTAATGAGAGGAACACTATCATCTTCTTCTTCCTCTTATCTAGCCTCATAGTCCACATCAAACACACTTCCATGAGTTGGTGAAAGTTGAGGCCTTACTATGTTCTCCTTCTTCTTCTCCCTATCAAGCCTCATTTCATGCTCTATATTTTTCCTTAGATCATTCTTGAGGACTACTTCATCATTCATAGAATCTAGGTATATCCATTCATGCACCTCTTCTTGATTATTATATTCTAATGCTACTACTTTTAGAACTTGAGTAGGTGTCTATCAATGACATTTTTGGGGTCCCATGCCCTAAAATGATCTTTAGGCAATCCATATGAGTCCTTATGCTTTGCATCTACTAAAATTTCCTAGCATCTTGTAATCTTAGTCCTCCCTAGTTTATAAAGAGCCTTGTGGGGATTGTCTTATTTTTTCTATTAAATATGCCATTAATTCCATAGAGTAGTTTATAGTCCATCTCCTCCTTTGTCAACTTTATTGGCACATATCTCACTAGTCTAAGGGGAGCCACCATCACTCCCTCTACTTAGATGACCATGAAATTAGCATAGATGATGGGTGTTATCATCCCCTTCATTTAATCAACATTTTGTTGATGTCATATTTAACTAGGGCTATGTTTAAAGCTATATGCAATAAGAGGAATCATAGAGATTTAGTAATTGAATGGAGGTATTTGTATTTTTGTTGTTTTGGGGGGTTTTTAATGTCTTAAGGATTTCTTGGTTAAAACCTTATTGGAATCAAACTATGCAAATCTGCTAGAAATAAACACACTTTGTAGAAATGAAATAGATTACTGGAAATAAACACACATTGCAAAAATGAAATTGATTGCTAGAAATAAGCACAAGTTTGCAAAAATAAAATAGATTGCTGGAAACAAACACATGTTGCAGAAATGAAATTGATTGCAAGAAACAAACACACATTGTAGAAATTAAAATTTAATCTAAAACACCTACAGGAACAAATTTACAACAAATCTTAAATTTAAGGAGTTGGAAGCATTTATAAATTTAACAGAGTTACCTATTTACTTTTGCGAATAGAAATATAAATACCAAAAAAATGAATATCCTGATTCTTTGGAGGAGTGGGCCCTTGCTCCACCTAGAACATGATTTGAATAATTTAATTTGCTTTCAAAATAGAAATGGCTATTTCATTGATAAAATGTTATGTATTAAAAATGTACTGATCTATCCTTTATCTTCAATGATTTTCTCTATCTTCTATATTCTATATCTCTCACTAAATTCCTAGGTCTGTATATATAGATTCCTTGATGGTTGTTACTATTTCATAGATACGATGGAATTGAATCGTACCCAGAATAGATGTTGAATCAAGATGTGGTTGGATGTCCAGCTGTGTGATAAATGTCTTGATTCTGTAAGTTCAAAAATTTAGGAATCTATTCCTAATTTAATGGGATCATTGATTCGATAAATCACTAGCCATTTGGAATAGATCCTCATCAGTTCCATATCTAGCCATAAAAGTTTTGGAGCTTATCTATAAGAGTACCAGAGCTAAATATAGAGTTACAGAGCCAAGTCTGAAAATGTGATGACTTGAAATAGTATGGTGGAGTTTGAGAACTAATTGTGATGGTTCGAAAATAGATTTGTAGGTTTCAGAACTAACTGTGATGATTCTAGAAAAGATTCAATAGATTCTAGAACTAATCTAAATTGAATCCAATGCTTCCAAAAACATGTAATCCACTTCATATTTGTTCTTTAACCTGATGATGACCTATTTTATTATAAAACTATAATTTTACAACACAATTGTTAGGAATTACAGGTCTTTCAAAATGTTAGAATCACAATCAACAAAATATGGATAATCACATCTTAACTCATCTCAGATAAAAATAAAAGTTAAAAAATGCAATCAAACTTAATAGAAAGAGAGAGTAAGATGAGGTCATTTATTATACATTTATTGGGCATATCTTGGCCTCATCACTTCCCCTATACTTACTTATTTGTAAGTCCCTTTACAAACTTCACTCTTCAAATTCAAGATTGTATATCCTACATTCCATTTGATTGCTTAGATCAAATGGCTGGAACTAAATAACCCAATGCTTTGATCTAGAAGTACTATACCCTGCTCCTACTTCTACTTTTCTTTTCCATTCCTCAAATTGAGTGGGATGTTGAGGTTCTCTATTTTTCCAAGGAGATATGGGGGTGAGAAGTAGAGGTGGCCTTGTCTACATTCCTATCCATATGCTCAAGGGATTTTCATTGATCTGGGGCATTATTGTGCATAAAGATTTTGCCCTTTCTAAACTCTAGATCAAATTTGAAGGGGATATTACTTACCTTCTTTTCAATGCCACCGAGAGAAATTCCCATATTTTTAAACATGCATCATAGATATTATCAAAATTTTCCCTTTCATAAGAGGTGATGACATCCATACTTTGCTATAAACTGAAAAGATAAGGTCCCTTGAATTTATCATTGAATGCATGGGATTGGAAATATGTAGCAAAGGTGGGTGGATTGCTATAATGAATTATCATAAAGAGACTAGATGAACTAGCCTTTGACCAATGCTCTAACTCCCTTTCTTTACATTCAATTTTATTTTGAAGAACATAGACAAATGTGTTAAGCTAGCTTTCTCCTATATACAAATTGATCATAAAACCTGTATTTCTTTCTAGCATAAAATTGCAGAGATAGAATTCACAAAGAAGGTTTTTTTGTTCTATATTAGGAAATGAGTAGGTGGCTGAGAAATCAACTTCATCTTTTATTTCATGTGGAAGGCCACATGCTATCCTTTTCAATTGCTAGCGAATGAATTGTTCCTCTAAAAACATGCTATAAACAGGAGGTCTTCTACATGCAAGAAACTTATACTCATCATACAAACTATTTGTATTTTCGCAAGACATTTATACTTATGATTTTCCTCGTAAAATTTGTCTTCCCATT
Organism: Torreya grandis; assembly: GCA_037957365.1. Classification (NCBI taxonomy): domain Eukaryota; kingdom Viridiplantae; phylum Streptophyta; class Pinopsida; order Cupressales; family Taxaceae; genus Torreya; species Torreya grandis. The sequence continues at coordinate 905,744 of JARHVA010006297.1, forward strand.
CCTTCCTTGATTTCTCTTGTTCTGCTAGTTTGCCTTTCGACTCTGTATTGGATGCTTTGATTTCACTGAGTTCTCTGCATGTGTCATCCCATAACTACTTGAGTGGAAGATAAGTCAATTCAGTCTGTGTAGATACTATTGACATAGCGGTCTATCTTGTACATTTTCCCTCATTTTCCATTAGTTGCCTTTTAATTTCTACTAATTCCTCATTCTTGGCTGTGAACTAGTTTGTTAATTCTACAAGCAGCATTTCCTTCTGTTCTAACTTGAGTTTGAGGAAGTTCAATTCCTCATCATTTTCCTTCATAGTGAGTTCTACTCTAGACAAAAATAGAGCCTATTTAATCTATTGGTTTTGTTCTTTTTCTGAAAGTTCTTGGGGATTTAAGCATTCCTCTTCCACCATAGGGGATTTCCCTTTCCTTCTCCAAGATGCCTATTCATCTTTTGCATGTGATGGTGCTACAGTCTCACCCATTTCTTGGAAAACTAGCTCCTCAAATATTTCATCCTCTTTTTCCTTTTTTGCTTGGCTTGGTCCAGGAGGAGTCATGGCCATGCTGCCCAAAATATCAGTAGCTTCAGTTTCTAGCCTTTCTTGTTCTTCCAACTCCTCTAAACTTTATTTAGACTTTTTATGATGTCTTCTTTCTTAAGGAGCCTCAAAATGTGCAAACATAGGTCTCCTCTTAGAACTTCTAGTTTTTGTCTTTTGCTTAGCCCTAGGTGAACTGTCATTATTAGAGATAGGTATCAATTCTTCTATAGCTTAAGCAGAAGAAGAAATGGATTGAGAAGGTACAGTAGGGTCTGAAATTTTTACTTTTCTTCCATATTTTCTTCTTTTTGGTGTTTCCTCTTCCCCTAATCTTTTCTTTTCCTCAGAAATGGTAGTAGTTTTCAAATGAATTGAAGGAGTAGGAGGAGTTGTTATTGTTCTTCTGGGAATACCAGGGTTTTGTCCAAACTTGCCAAGAAATTTGTCCCACATTTCTTCCCCATTTTTTTTGAAAAGGAAATGGTCTTTCCATACTAAATTCACTAGCCCATAATGTCTAATTGTTTCTACACCCCAAGAATACCTCTAGGCCATGGTATGGATGGAGTTAAAAAGAAACCCTAAAAGGTTTACTATATACTCTAGTTTTTTATCTGCATATCTAAGGTGTATAAGAATTTTTAGGACTTCTTTTCCTAATGTCCCAAATTGTCCATCACAGGTTAAATATTTAACTATCCAAAATGCTACTCTATCAAAGGGTTTGGGTAAGATGGCCCTCTTAACTCCTTTGATTATTTTCTTTGTATTATAAATATATTAGGGTTCAACTTCCCCTTCTTTCAATAGGGTTTTAGCTAGGTCTTTCAATGTCCCTTTGACATGGTTTGGGACATGCATTATCAGTATTCCAAACATTTCACTTATGATATTCACAGAAAAAGGAATGAAAACCTTCCTAATCTTTGTCCTTGTTTTCTCTAAATTGATAATAAATTCTCTTACCAATTCATCATTGTATTTTGGAAATTTCCTTAGAAACTCTAGCCATCCTGCCTGTTAAAAGATATTTGCTACTTCTTCATCTATAAGAAGTTGGGTATCATTGTTTGGTTCTGACTTATTTTTGATTCCCATGATTCATTCTTCTTTGAATCTTTCATAGGTTAGCTAAAAATTGCTTCTCATATTGGTGGAACTAATGATTTTGGCTATGGAGCTAACGGATTCAGTTGCTAATTTAGTGAGTTCGATTATGGAATTACTGTACTTAGCATGGAACTTATCAATTTCAGCTATGAAACTACTATACTTAGCTACGGAACTAACAGATTTAGTTTCTTCAATCATAAGAATGATTATTTATGATTATCCACCAACTCATTCCATCATCAATGTCCTTCTCATGATTTTGCACATTTAACCATGATGTATAATAAATGACTCATCATACTAATCTTTCTAAATAAAGTCTAATCACACATACAAACTTTCCATTTAACCTTTAACAAGTTACAAACATAATTACCATCCTTGATGATGTAATCCCTCCGTCATGCAGACACATCATCCCTAAAAAATGGTTATAAAATAATTATAATTCAAAAAAAATTATTTGAATTAGCCATTTATTTGAGAAGATAAACCATCATCACTGATTTTAAATTGATCTCTAATTTTTTTTTGGGAAGAGAAAACCATTTACTAATTTTCATTCTCTTCCCTTTATTCTAGATCTTTTCATCTAATTATTTGATCATTTTGGAAGAATTGGGTTCTTCCATATGATCAAATTCTTTGTTTGCTTCAATCTGCTTCAAGAATTCATCCTTAGTAGGAGGCTTCCTATAAATTTTTAACCTATGTCCATTAACCAAGAGTATTCTTCTACTGCCATCAATGGGAAGTAACTGGATAGAACCATTATCAAATATCTTCTTGATCTGATAAGGTCCCAACCATCTGGTTTTTAATTTACCTTTGAATTATTGGTACTTAGAATCAAACAGGAATGCCTAGTCTCCTACTTTGAATTGTCTTTCCTTGATATGTGAATCATGCCATTGCTTCCTTTGACCTTGGATTATCTCTATATGGTGAAGTGCTTCCATTCTAAATTCATCTAATTCATTGAGTAGAAGGATTTCCGCCTTTTGAGTTATATCCAATTCAATTCCCACCTTAGTTGTGGTCCTCAATGTCTATAATTCAAACTCAATAGGCAACAAGGGCTTTTTCCCATAGACTAATTCATATGGTGAAAACCCTATTATGGTTTTCAAAGTTGTATTGTAAGCCCAGATGGCTTCAAGTAGTCTTTTTACCCAATCTCTTCTTTTAACTTCAAATATTTTAGTGAGGATGTTTTCTAATTCTCTATTTGTTACTTCAACTTGTCCATTTGCTTATGGGTGATAGGGAGATGACTTTCTTTGATTGATCTGATAATATATTGTGAAGGCATGGATCATATTGGACATAAATTGTGGTCCCTAGTCTAAAACCAAGCTTCTTGGTGCTCCAAATTTTACCATAATTCTGTGCCAAAAGAAATTAGCAACTGCTTCTTTAGTGGTATTTCTTAAAGCCTGCACTTCTACCCATTTTTTTACATAATCAGTACACAAAAAAATATGCTCTTTTCCTTATGAAGAAGGATTAAAAAGTCCAACAAATCCAATCCCCATCTCTCAAATGGTTCAATTACTACTTGTGGTTTCAAAGGCATTTCATTAGTAATGGTTGGATGTCCCATCCTTTGACAAGGATCACACTACCTGATATATCTCTTCACACATTTGTAAAGAGATGGCCAATAGTAACCAGTGTGAAGTATCTTGTGAGTTGTTATTTTCACTAAATAGTTACCTCCACTTGGTTAATCATGACATGCCTAGAGGATGTCAAAAATTTCATCTTCTCTTACACATTTGTGTAAAACCAAATTAGGACCACATTTAAATAGCATTCCATTTAACCATTTGAACTGTGCACTAGTTTTGATTAATTTTTTAAATTTGTGTTTTAGTGAAATAAGGAGGAAACTTCCCTATTGCAGGATAATTTGCCATGTCAGAAAACCATGGTGTGTTCACTAAAATAACAAACAATTGTTCATCTAGAAAGTTATCCTTGATTGGATCCTGCTCCCCTGTACTGGTCAATCTTGACAAGAAATCAGCCACCACATTAGATTTGCCTAGATTGTCCAAAATGGGAATATCAAAATCTTGTAGAAGTAATGACCATTTAATTATTCTACCTCTAACCACTGGTTTATTCATCAAATATTTAATTGTTGAGTGATCTGTATGTACAAATATTTTGTACCCTATAATGTAATGTCTAAATTTATTGATTGCATAGATCACAACCATAAATACTTTTTCAATGGTAGTGTATTTTCTTTTAGTGGGAGTAAGATTTTTACTAAGATAGTAAATAGCATACATTATTCCTTCTTCATATCTCTTTCCCAAAGCTACACCAATTGAGGTATTTGAGGCATTAGTTTGGATGTGAAAAGGTTTCTCCCAATAAGTTCCTTGCAATATTGGGCAGTTAATAATTTCTCTTTAATTTCTTTAAGAGCATGTCGACACTGTTCATCCAAAATAAATTCATAGTCCCTGGTAAGCAATTTAAACATGGGGGCAACAATTTTTATAAAACCCTTGATAAAATTCCTATAGTATCCAACATGTCCTAAGAATGATTTGATATCTATGGGAGTTTGAGGAATAGGCAAGTCTGAAATAATCTTGATTTTGTTTTGGTCAACTTGAATTCCTCTTTTTGAAATATGGTGCCTTAATACAATCCCTTCATCAACCATCATCAAATATTTCTCATGACTAAGAGACAAGTGATGTTGTTCACATCTTGTTAATACTCTATCTAATTTTTTTAAGGCATCATCAAATGTATCTCAATACATAGTAAAGTCATCCATGTATACCTCTACATAGTCATTTATTAGGTTTGTAAAAATTGCTAATATAGCTCTTTGAAAGGTTGTTGGAGCATTACATAGTCCAAATGGATATACCTTATAAGCAAAGGTACCCCATGGACAAGTAAATGTATTTTTGTCCTGATCCTCAGTAGTAATTTTGATTTGATTGTATCCACTAAATCCATCCAAGAAGGAAACGTATTATATACCTGAAAGGTTGTCTAAGACTTGATCTATGAATGGTAAGGGAAATTAATCTCTTAGGGTGGCTTTATTTAGTTCCCTATAGTTAACACAAATTCTCCATTTCCTGTTCTTTTTATGGAATATTACAAGAGGAGACACCCACTGGCTATCTGAGATAGGGTAGATAAAACCTACTTGTAATAGTTTTTCAATTTCTTGTTTGACTATATCCCTTAAGGCTGGATTAATCCTTCTCTGAGGTTGCCTAATTGGTCTAATATTTTTAGTATAAATGTGATGGGTGCATATACTTGGATTAATTCCCTTCACATCTATATATTCCTAAGCAAACACTTTAGTATGATCCTTCAGAACATCAAATAGTTTGACTTCTTCATCATTATTTAACTAGCTATTAATATTCAAAAAAATTCTTAGTTAAATCTCAACATGTTTGGTTCTAGGATGTGATGAAATAATTTGTTGAAATGGTTCCATTAAGGTGTTTAGTGGATAGGCATGTGGTAACAATATATGATATGTAGCAACATCTCTGAAAGTTCCTAGAGGTAGAATTCTAGACAAAGGACAACAAGAAGAGTTATGACACTTATCTTGTTGTAGGTCAAACTCCTCGTTACTGCTATTTTATAAAAATTCTTCACCATCTCATAATATCTATAAAGTTGATGCTATAGATCCTTCCTCTCTGTAAGATAAATCATGTTCTTCCAGAGCAAAGTTATCTTCACTTGTAGAGAATTGGTGTGGTTTCAAAACTAACTATGATGGTTCTGGAACTAAATGTGATGGTTCTGAAACTAACTGTGATGGTTCTAGAACTAACTGTGATGGTTTTGGAACTAATCTTGACTACTCCAATGATGATTGATGTTCATTTAATGAAGGATTAACCATTTCATCTATTCCCATACATGATCCTGCAATGTTATCATAGCTAAAGAAGACAATTTTTTCTCATTAATATCAAGATTATCAACCCATAATTTCACTTGATTATCAATAAAAGGTCGTGCAAATAGATATAATGAAATTTTCTTAGAATTCTTACCATTTGAAATAGTCATATCACCTGACCTGCAATCAATTAAGGCAGTAACTATAACTAACCATAGTCTCCCCAAACTATGGGATAACCAAGTGTTTTACCTTTTGGCTGCAATATAAGGAAGTTAAATATATATTCCCATGATTTCACCATTACTACCACATCTTCAATAACTCCTTTTGCTTTTTATATAGACTAATCTGCCATCTATAGTATGGTATTAGTAGGTTGTATGCCTATTAATGGTAATGTTTTCAAAGTGTCCATTGTCATTACATTGATAGATGTGTCCAAATCAATCAAAACATTATGTATATGCTTATTCCCTATAGAAATAGAAATAACAAGGCTTTCAAGATCTCCATATTTAGGTAGTAAGAGTTTTCTTGCTAATAAATTAGCATGTTTTCCATATACCTGAATAGTCCTAGGGTACTACTTCTTTCTTCCAGGTTTTTTAAAACATAACAATTTGATTAACTTGTTTAATTCTAGAATATCCTTAATTTCTTGTAACAATGGTATTTCAATATTCAATCTTCTTAGTCCCTACACCAATTCAGATTCCTTAAGTTCTATGGTTTTTTAAGTCTTTTTGGAAATTAAATCTCAGTAGAATTTCTTTCTGGTTCCTTATCTTTTTCTTTGTCATCTTCCTTAGGTGTAACTGTGCTAGGGGTTTTAGCTTCTTCTATCATCTCAGTGATTATAATAGGTGGATTGCTAACTATTTTTGCAGATCTAGTTTAAGTGTTTTTATAATCCATTGTATTTAAATCAATAGATTTTTTTGTTCTATTTTGTATACAGGAGTTATTTGTTGCTTGGGTTTGCTACTGGTTATGCTGGCATTCAGGTTTGGACTATGTTTTTAGTCTATGGATTCTATGTTGGAGGTCCCATTATGGCTTGTTGGTTCTAATTTTGATATGTTTTTCCTTGCATATAGTTTCTAGGCCTCTATCTAGGTTGTGGCCAAGCATAAGGATTTCCTTGACCAGCCCAAGGTTGTTGATGTCCTTGAGTATACCAAGATTGACTTGCCCAATCCTGAGGATGCCATTTGGGTTGAGGGGCCCAAGGTGGTTGTCCCAAACTTTGTGGTACTATTTGAGTTGCCCATGGCATCATCCAGGGATTAGGAGCTGGTCTTGGCATAAACTATCCTTGGTTAGGTTGTCTCTAAACAAAATTTAATTCTTTTGTGGTGGATGATGTATTGGTTTATTTGAGCTGATTTTTATGAGTGGAAGAAGAGAAAAAGTGTGAGTATCATGTTCTTTAGATTCATGGACAAGACATACTTCCATTTTATCTAAAGGACATTCCCTTATTGCATGCTTTTTCCTGCATCTAAGACAATAGATGGCTAATGGTTCAAGTTGGGCATTTGTTTTAGCTTGAAATCCATCAATGGTGGAGGTTAATTGAACTAATATGTATGTTTTAAAGTTTTCCAATTCATCTATCAATTTATTCATATCTAGATTTGAATTTTTAACCATTTTCCCTTTTCTAGGTCCACCCCTTGTTCTTGAATAATTTCTACAAATTTCTATGATTTCATCCATTCTTAATTGAGTAATGTTTCATCTGCCAATTAAATCAAGGGTTTCCCTAGATTCATCATCCAAACCTTTAATAAAAATGGTTTTATTTAAATCTTCTTAAAGTACAAATCCACATCTTTTACTCATAAAGAGGAATCTGTCCAAATAATCTTCCATATTTTTGTCTTCTTCCTGTTTGATTTTGTAAAATTCTTCCTTTCGATTTCTTCCTCTACAATAATCATGATATTTGTCTAGGAAGATAGTTTCCATTTTTTCCTAATTTGTAATAGAATTAGATGTTAATCCCATAAACCACCTCATTGGTGCATCCTTCAGGGTAGATGGAAACAACTTCAGTTTTTGATTATCTGTCTTATAATCATAAGTTTGACATAGTACTTTAAACTCAAATAGAAATTGGTCAGGATCCTTAGATTGCATTCCTCTAAATGTGGGCAAGTGTACAGGTGAAATGTTTTTCATAGTGGTTTCATCATCCTTGATATGAATGGGATAGGTAAAGGTTCTCTCAAGTTCTCTTTCAGCTTCTCATTCAATCTCCCTGGTATTTTATAATCCCTTCTCCTAATCAATGTGGTATGTGGTCTATTTTGGGGATGGTGAAAAGTTAGGAGTAGCGGGTTGACTACTCAATTGAGAATCAAAAATTTCCCTCAATGGATATTGAGAAATAATCCTCCTCCCTAAGGTTTTACTTGGTTCTGGTGACTGATCAAAAAATTCCAAAGATGGAAATTTTGCTTCTTGTCTTGTAGGAGATAATGGTGCCTCCAATTCTTGTTCAATGTCCTTTCTTAAACTAGAGGATGATAATTTCTTGTTCAGATATTTTAGGGAGAATCTAGCCTTGGAATCTCATGGTCTACTCATAAATTAGGGAAAATTTCCTTAATTACTAAATGAATGATTATTTCTCTTGTTGACACCTAATTAGAAAATTCTAACTTGTGTTCCCTAGTAATAGTGCCAAAAATGATGGGTGTCATCATCCCCTTCATTTAATTAACTTTTTGTTGATGTCATATTTAACCAAGGCTATGTCTAAAGCCATATGCAACAAGAGGAATCATAGAAATTTAGTAATTGAATGGAGGTATTTGTACTTTTATTATTTTGGGGGGTTTTTAATGTCTTAAAGATTTCTTGGTTAAAACCTTATTGGAATCAAACTATGCAAATCTGCTAGAAATAAACACACTTTACAGAAATGAAATAGATTACTAGAAATAAATACACATTGAAAAAATGAAATTGATTGCTGGAAACAAACACATGTTTATAGAAATGAAATAGATCATTCGAAACAAACACATGTTGTAAAAATGAAATTGATTGCTAGAAACAAACACACGTTGCAGAAATTAAAATTTAATCTAAAATACCTGTAGGAACAAATTTACAATAAATCTCAATGAGTTGGAAGCATTTATAAATTTAACAGAATTACCTATTTACTTTTGTGAATAGAAATATAAATACCAACAAAAATAAAGATCTTGGTTCTTTGGAGGAGTGGGCCCTTGCTCCACTTAGAACAAGATTTGAAAAATTTAATTTGCTTAAATAGAAATGGCTATTTCATTGACATAATTTTATGTATTATAAATTTACTTATCTATCCTTTATCCTCAATGATTTTTTCTATCTTCTATATTATCTATCTCTCACTAAATTCGTAGGTCTGTATATATAGATGTTTTGATGGCTGTAACTATTTCATAGATAAGATGGAACTATATCATATCCATAATAGATGTTGAGTCAAGATGTGGCTGGATCTCTAGCTATGTGATAAATGTCTTGATTCTATAAGTTTAGAAAATTGGTAATCTATTCTTGATTTCATGGGATCATTGATCTGATAGAGCACTGGCTATTTGGAATAGATCCTCATCAGTTCCATATCTAGCCACAAAATTTTAGGAGCTTATCTATAAGAGTACCAGCGCTAATTATAGAGTTCTGGAGCTAATTCTAAAAATGTGATGACTTGAAATAGTATGGTGGAGTTCCAAAACTAACTATGATTGTTTTAGAATAGATTTTGTAGGTTTTAGAACTAACTATGATGATTCTGGAATAGATTCAATAGGTTTTAGAACTAATCTAAATTGAGTCCAATGCTTCCAAAAACATGCAATCCACTTCATATTTGTTCTTTAGCCTGATGATGACCTATTTTATTGTAAAACTACAATTTTCCAACACACTTGTTAGGAATTATAGGTCTTTTAAAATGTTAGAATCAAAATCAACAAAAGATGGATAATCACATCCTAACTCATCTCAGATCAAAATAAAACTTAAAAAATGTAATCAAACTTAATATAAAGAGAGAGTAAGATGAGGTCATTTATTATACATTTATTGGGCATATCTTGGCCTCATCAATAGATCCAAAAGATACCTATTTATCTCAATGTCTAACTTCCAATGGAATTTTTGGCATTTCACATTTGGTGATGGACTTGTAAAAAGGTGGTGGGTATAAATATTTTGTAATTACCATGATATTACACCTGAAGTAGTGGATATGCAATGTATAAAATAATTGTTGTGCAACTTCATTGTGCATATGAGGCTATGAGTTTAGTCTTAATTATGTAGTTACACATAAAACATCTAATAAATAGCTCATCATGTAGAATTGATCCCTATTATGGCAAGAGACATCCATAATAAAGACCATATTATTGATAATGATGTCCCCAACTGATGGGATTTACTAATATTCTACGATCATTTGTAATGGTAGGATAGTTTTTAAATTCATAAAGCCAATGTGTGCATTATGAAATAATTTATTAAAAATATCAAGGCCAATCCTAACTCCTTTCTTGAATTGGTGGATAGGTATGTTTCTGAGGTCATCCATGAAGTCAACCCCCTTTGGGTCAGTTACCCATGATGCTAAGACTATCTCTATTTTTTTGGCCTCATACCAATTGTCAATGATGTTATAGTTGTATTCAAGTTATGACAGAGGTAGGTCACAGTATTTTTTTAAAATGGACCACATGATGAAATTAATTAGGAGCCCTTAGTTCATGGATTTAATAAATCCATCCTCATATCTCATCCTCCAAAAGATGCCATATATTAGGTCTACATGTGTCATGACTTGTGGCTTAATTATGGCATTGTGAAGACTATCATCTTGGATTATGAGGATGTCTGAAGTGAGTTGAATAATATGGGGCATGTTATTAGACTCATTAAGATACCTATCTCCTTAAACATTGTAATAGACATTTCTATAATGCATGTCCCTTGAGTTTATTGCATTAGGGATGAACTTTATGTCCTTTAACATGACTGAATTACCATATTGAGATAAAAAAATCACCATTTCCAAATGTCATGCTCTTACCTGAAGTGGAAGGTCCTACCTATGCCATTTTAAAAATATCCTAGGTATAAAATAGCATCTTACTACACTTCTCTGCAACATTCAAGCTCCAAAAATGGTGTTAAGATTAAATCTATAAATATCTCAATCTTGGTTGAATTGATAATTCAAATAGTAGAGAGAGTAAATGCTTATAGATTCAAATTCAAATTTAAGTAGAAATAACCAAGTTGAGTAGCCTTTTAAAGATTTTGTTTAATTAATGCAAGGTTTAATGGTGATTCTAGTTCATTTTGTATTAATGGTGAGCTCATTAACATTGTATTTGAAACACTCTAAATTATTAATATTGGAATTTAATTGCTTTAGATTTGAAATTTATCATTGATTTTCCCATAAATTTTATATTTAAAGCTAAAGGTTGATGACTTTTAACATGTGTCATGTTAGATCAACTCAAACTAGGTGTTTGTAGGGCTTGAATATGACTAAGTTGTTCAGTCAGCTCAAATCTAGACACATGGCACCTTCTAATTACTTTGCATACTCTTGAAATGTAACTTAGTGTGATAATTCATTTGTACTATTCTATGCATCATCCCTATTTTCATAATGAGCTCTCAAGCAGGGACCTATAATTTTGGTTGGTTGTAGGACTATCACATGTTGCTTTAATAAGAAATTAAAGTTTTATTCTTTGATAGGTGGCTCTCTCATGGGTAATCACATCTTTACTTTGATAGGTGGCTCTCTTAGAGGTCTCTTGGAAATTCCCTTCACCAGGTGTCACCTTGCAAAGGCTTCTAGACAACTGTCAGTAACTTTTTTATAATCATGTGGCTCATGTGCTTCCATGTATCTCTCTTAGAGGTAATCCTATTGATCTTGGGTCGTAGCTTCATGATAATTACTAGTAGAATAATTATGCAAGTCCTTAGTGGACACACGTTGTTTTGATATGCCTTAAGAGGTATTTGAATGGATTTTAAAATAGAAGTAGTGAAGGTATGACATGTATCATCATCGTATAGGTCCAAAGGTGAGACATGTCATTTTTGTGAGATTCTCTTCATTATTATACCACATATCATTCTCAAATGGAAATTTGGATAGATGTATGACATTGAGCCTTGATCAAATGGATTGAGTGCTACCAATTGTCTTATTTTAGGGTTCTTAAAATATTTGGATGGATGCAATGTAGTGTAAGTATGTATTGATATCAAATGGATCCTTGGGGGACACACATCACTTCAAAAGGTTACTTAGATTTGGATGTTCATTCTTGAGACATGCAACATCATCTCATAAACCTCTGGATTGTAGTAGGATATGTGGTGGCTTAGATTGATTAGGTTTACTCATTGATTGATTAGGATACTCTTTCATATACATAAGGACTAACATGTAATATAATAAACCACTGAAATCAATGCACTGATGATAAAAACCATAATGATAATGTTGATGCAAGAATATGGATGGATTCAAGAATAATGCACAAAGAATCACCTAATGAATGGAGATAAACTGGATCAAGGCATAATAAGAAATTAGACAAATAGGGAAACAAGAAAACACCAAGAAAAGAAAGAATAAAAGAAAACAAAGAGAATAAAATGACATAAAAATAAACAATGGTTAATCATAATGTTAGCATAAATAGAGAACAAACAAGACAACAAACATTGCCCCTAGGTTATAGGGAAAAACCACACAAATAATTAGAATGGGGGAATAGAATAAAATTAAGGGGATCGCCAAGATGACTCTAAATGTACTAGGTAAGTAGATGTTACCTACATATTTCCATGGATGTAATATCCAATAAAAACTTCATGTCAAATGTAATTCTCCCAAGAAATGGGATAAAATAAAATAATAAGGATACATGATTGATGTTGTATAATAATATGGGAATAGTCTCAAAAAATGGTGAGAGTATGGTACATGAGGATAACAAGGATGGGGAAATTAAATGAAAAGTGATTTATTATGAAATAGTGAGGGATATAAGAATCCTTAATGCAAAGAAGAGGTCAATTTTAAATATTTTTGGGATTTTATAGATCGTATTACAAATATTTTAAAATTTTATAACCATCTCAACTTAATCAAGAATGATGAGATGCTACATAGTTTAAGATCAAAAAATGGTAAGAGCAGTCAAAATTTAAATTTATCACAAAATGGTGAGAGTGTGGCTTAGGGTGTTCACAAAATGGTGAGAGCATGGCTTGGGTTGCTTGAAAAATGGTAAGAGTGTGGAAAAGGTTGTTCAAAAAATGGCTAGAGCATGGAAAAGAGTTTACTAAGCTAACCTTAATGTTAATTAAGTATTACCTATATAATCACAAGATAGGACCTCGAGTCACTATAGTTCTACCTTCTTGCAGAGGAATCTAAATAAGTAGTGGAAAAATCTCAAACAAAATAAGTAATGTAGGAAAATGGTACAATATAATGTAGGCATGGCAAGGTGGTACTTCAAGGCATGATAAAAGGTGTTATTCTTGATTTTCACATAGCAAATTATAATTATGAAACAATATCATAGTTTAATGAGTATAATTTGCCCATAGGAAATTATAATTAGTAAAATAATGGTGATAATTTTATTTTCCCAAAGGTAGTTATAATTAGTAGTACTACAAATAGAAAAAAACAAGGAATGAAGGATGCAACTACCAAACCATTGTCATACTATTTGAAAATATGGCCTTTATCTAGAATGCTAAATCAACTGATGAAACTTGATCTAAATATTTATGCTAAAAGTGATTATGGAACTAATTGAATGTAACCAAGGTTAATGGGTTGGATATGGAGGGTTAAAATAACTCAGGTTGATATAAAAGGAATTGTAGAATGGTAAAGGGAATATGGTACAAATAAGGATGTCACTATTATGATACAATAGAAACAGGCCTCATAGATAATACACTAGGTCTCTCAAGTGAAGTAATGCTTCAGATGTATAATATTTATTAGCTAATCAAGTTTATCCCTATTTATTACAGAGAACTTGTATGCTCTAGAACCATAGTTTTCAACAATGATGAATGGGCCTTTCCAGTTGGGTTTGAAATTACCCTTGTGTTTCTTGTTAGTCACTATATTCTATTGGTTTTATTTAAGTACAAGATCACCAAGCTCAAATTATTTGTGGATGACCCACTGATTATAGTGTCCATAGAGTCAATTTTGTTATGCTTGAATGTTATTGACTATGGACATACATTTATCATTGAATAATTTTAGCTCTTACAGGTGAGATACTCAATAATATTCATCATTTAAGACATGTTTTTAAAAGATGTTCATAAATTGTAACTCAATCTCAATGTGAAGAATGACCTCAGTACCATGAACAAGTGAGTACAGAGTGACTCTTATTAGGGTATGGTAATTGGTATGGTATGCCTAGAGGGAATATAATATTTGGAGTTGTCAATCATGGCTACCATCATTAAAAATATTTTTAAGGATGTTGACAATGGTTTTGTTTGATGCTTCTGCTTGGCCATTATGTTGTGGGTAATATGTCACAAAAAAATATTGAGTAATATTTTACTAAAAACATAATGATTTAATGCCTTTATTCTTGAATGATCCACCATTATCAGATATAATGTTAGATGGGATATCATAATGATAGATGATATTGTTGAATATGAATTTTTAAATTTGATTTCTATTCATGTAAGTGAGGGGTATAGCTGCAACTCACTTAGTGAAATACTTAGTAGCATTAAAGATGATTTTATTGCAATAAGACAAGGTCATGTATATCTTCTGAATGAGATTTACATCCCATGTTTCAAATGACCATGGTGTAAGCATTTGTTTCAAATTTCTGGTTAGGGTGTGAATCAAATTGTCATGCCTTTGACATTTGTCACACTTTTTAATATATTTAGTTACATTTTCATCCATCATTGGCCAATAATACCTAGTATGTAGAATATTTTTGTCTAGGATGGCCCTTATGGTGTGGGTTTCACATACTCCATGAACTTATTGTAATGTTAAAGTTGATTCTACCAAAATTAAACAATAAATTAGAGTTCTATCAAAGGTGTGATAGTAAATGGTTAGTCTAAGTAAGGTATATCATGTTGTGTGGTAGATAAAGGCCTTGGATTTTTTATAAGATAGGTCCACTAGCATAATTTTGTCATGAAGATAGATATAAAGGTCTAAACACCATATATATCTGGGACCAATAATATCATAGACCATTGCAATGGTTAAATGTTCATGTACTAGCGCTAATATTTTTTCAATGAATAATTGATATTCCTTTTCCATGTTTGTATTATAAATCAAATATCTAATGGTGTACATGACATATGTTGTTCTATTACTAGACCTTGGTATGTGTTCAAATTATACATCATCAATTTGATTTTTAAGAGTGTTGACCATGGCCTTATATGGAACTAGCTTGTCATATTTGGTCTAAAAATGGTCAATAACCTAATTTATGATTAATTGAGAATCACCATAAACCTTGAGATGATGAATGTTCCATTGTACTACCTAAAAAAGTCTTGTAATGAGTACTTCATATTCAACCATGTTTTTGGTATAAGGAAATCTAATTTGGAATGACTTAAAGATAAGAGCCACCTATGGTGTAATAAACAAAAGGCCTACCCTTGATTCATATGTTGTGAATGATCCATCAAAATACAACTTCTAGTGCTTCTCTTTGAGAGGTTTTTTAATGATGGTTATAATGGACTCATTTGGGAATTAGAATGTTAGTGGCTCTAAATCTACAAGGAGAGCTTCAACAAGTTAATCTATTAGTACTTATCCCTTAATGTATTTTTAGTTGAAGTATTCAATCTTAAATTCACTCAAAATCATGATCCATTTAGTCATGAGGCCTTGTAAAGTTATTTTTTATAGTAGATGCTTGAGCAAATCTACTTTTGAAATGACCATGGTCTTGTTGTTTAACATGTCATGTCATAATTTTTGATCTACAAAATCTATAGCTAAATAATATTTTTTAATGGGAATACAATTATGTTCATACTCAACTAGTGTATGAATTATATAGTACAAAACATGTTATTTTACATTATCAGCATTCTAGGCTATAAGTTCCCACAAGGCTTTGCTCATAGAAGATAGATACAACAAGAACAAATTTCATGGCATTGGTGGCAATACAATATTCAAATTAGAAAGATAATATTTTAAATATTGAAAAGCTTTTTGGCATTCATCATCCAAATTAAAGGTGACACCCTTCTTCAACATGTGTGTAAATGGATGACATTTTTTGGCCAACTAGGAAATGAAGCATTTGATAGACTAAATTTTGACCTATAAAATAGAAAGATACTTCAAATTGGATGGTGGTGGCATCTGGGTAGTGGCTTATACTTTGGTTTCATTGAATTCAATGCCTCGACAAGACATAGTGAATCCAAGCAATTTTCCTAAAGTAACTCAAAAAATACACTTCTTAGGATTTAGTTTGACCTTGTATTCACATAGTCTCTCAAATATAGTTTATAGTGATATTGGATGATTAGCCCTGGTATTTGATTTACCTAAGATGTTGTCAACATAGTCTTCAATAAAGTCAGGCATCATATCATGAAATACAATGATCATGGCTCTTTAGTATGTTTCCCTAGTATTTTTGAGGACAAATAGCATAACCTGATAACAAAACATTCCCCATGGAATGGTGAACATTATTTTGAGTTGGTCTTCTAGTTTAATCCAAATCTAGTTGTATCCTAAAAAACCATCCATCAGTGAAAACATTTTGTACCAAACTATGGAGCCATCTATCATGTCAATGTTTGGTAGTGGAAATTAATCCTTGGGGAGATCCTTGTTTGTCTTTGAAATCAGAACCAATTTTGATTCTTTTTGGCTTTTTACTATCTGGCATAACATTTGAGATCCACTCTGAATAGTCAATCAATTGAATGCATATTAATTCTAAGAGCATTTCCAACTCTTTATTTACTAATACAATAATTCAAGGATGAATCTTGCACACTTTGTATTTCACTAATTTGACATCATGATGTATAATAAGGTGTTGTAAAACCAAGGTGATATCTAAATCTGGCATGTTGGAATATGCCCACGTAAATATGTCCCCAAATTACCTCAAAATGGATGTAAAGAATTCACATTCCTTAGAGAGATGCACCTAATTTTATCCATTTTAGGTTGTATGGAGTCCTTATGTTAACTTATATAGTGTCTTCTATAATAATATTAAAACCATCTTCTAGAATAGTTGGTAAAGATTTAAATTGGCCTATAATGTCAAAATCCCTTATTTGGGCTAGCTCTTCAAGCTATCATAGGCAAGATAAATCAAAATTTCCCATTCATAAGAATGACCATGTGATGAACACTATTAGAAACTCTTAGATGATTTGGTTCAAGGCATGCTTTTATTTAGAATTGAATTCCAGCCTATAGGTAAGTTCATATGTTTTCCATCTCTTGGTTGGTGACCTCCACTTGTCCATTATCTTGGGGATGATATTGTATAATTTCCTATGATTGATTTGGTATAGTTCTATGAAAGACTTGATCATGTTAGAAATGAATAGGGGCCCTTCATCAAAAATAATAGATCTATGAGCTCCAACTATTAACATTATCCTATGATATAGGAAATCAACAACTATTTCTTGCTTAGTAAAGGTCAGTGCCTGCACTTTAGCCCACTTGGTAACATAATTAGTATATACTAATAAATAATATTTTCCTTAAGATGGTGGGTTGATTGGTACAAAAAAATCCAAACCCCATTTTTCAAATGGTTATAAACTTATTCAAGGATGGAGAGGCATTTATGAGGATAGAGTAGGCTTATGTATCCTTTGACAAGGATTACATTACCATATAAATATTTTTATAGTCTTATAAAGATATGGCTAGTAATAACTTGCACCAAGGATCTTATGGATGATATTTTTTGCTAAATAATGTCCTCCTCCTGGTTCACTATGGAATGCTCTTATGATGTTAAATATTCCAACTTTTTTGACACACTTATGAAGTACATGATCAAATCTAGTTTTAAACATGACCTTAAACCATTTGAAATGATAACTAGCTCTAACCAAAAAATTTATTTCTTTATAAGTAAAGGAATGAGGAAAATTCCCTATTTCCAAGCAATTTTCCATTTTTTAAAACCATGGGGAGTATGTGGATATAGAAAACAACTTCTCACCTAGAAAATAATCTTCCATAGATTCATATTCACCTATAGAGATCAATCTAGATAAAAATTTAGTAGCAAAATTATATTTATAGGTTTACCTATGGTGGTAATTTCAAATTGTTGAAACATGATTAGCCATCTATTAATTCTCCCACATACTAAAAGTTTATTCATTAAGTACTTAAAAGATAAATACCTGATAACTAGTAATGTAATTCCTAAACTTGTTTATTGCATAAAAAATAGAAAGAAATTCATTTTATGTGGTATTTTAGTTTTTCTCTATAGAAGTAATATTTTTGATGATATAATAAATGGCATATATTTTCCCTTCCTCATCTCTTTATCTAAGGGCTACTCCTAGTGCATTATTCAAAGAATTAGTATAGATATGAAAAGGTTGTTTCCAATTAGGTCCTTTGAAGACTGGAGAAGTCCTAAGTTTGTTCTTTAATGTTTCAAAATCTTCTTGACACTTATCATTTCATGAAATTTCATTTTCTTTTGTTAGCAATGAAAACATAGATGCAACTATTTTTGTTAAAGTCTTCAATAAATCTCCTATAATATTTTTCATGATCGATAAAACTTTTAACATATGTTTATGTTTGAGAAATGGGGAGATTGTAAATTACCTCAATCTTTTTTGGATCCACTTATATTCCTTGAGAAGAGATATTATGTCTTAAGACTATCCATTCATCAACCATTAAGATGCACTTCTCATGACTCAAAGATACTTGGTTTTATTCACATTTGGTAAGCACTTTATCTAAATTGTCAAAAGATTCATCAAATATAGTGCCATTGATAGTTAAATAATCCATATAGACTTCCAAAAAATCATTTTTAAGATTAAAAAAATGGATAACATTACTCTCTAAAAGGTAGCAAGTGCATTGCATAATCCAAAATGAATGACTGTATAAGAAAATTTTACCTAGGGGCAGGTAAATTTAGTTTTATCTTGATATTTAGGTGGTATTTTTATTTATTTAATCCATCTAAGAAATAAAATTATTGATTCCCTTTCAAGTTGTTCAAAACTTGATCAATAAAAGGCAAAGGAAAGTAGTCTCTCTTAGTTGATTTATTTAGTTCTGTGTAATCAACACAAACTCTCTAATTTACATTCTTCTTAGGAAAAATGATGACAATTTAAACCCATTAAATATCATATATTTGGTAAATGAAACCATATTCCAATAGTTTTTCTATCTCTATCTTTACAATTTTTTTCAAGGTTAGGTTATTCCTCTATTATGGTTATCTGACTAGTCTAATATCTTTAGTGTAGATGTGATAGGTATAGCCACTGGGATGTATTCCTTTCATATAAATGTAATCCTAAGTGAATTATTTTATGTTTCATACCTATACATAAAACACTTTACTTTATTGTTGGTTAGTTAATCAGCTATTGATATTCAACAATTTACTAGGTTGGATTGCAATTTGTTTAGTGGTTGAAATAATGGAATTTAATTATTTATTTTCACTCATCAAGGCATTAAATAGACATATGTGTGGTAGTAAAATGTTTAATTTAGCCACATAATTGTAAAAAATTTCACTTGTGGAGATCATATTGGTCAATGGATAATGAAAATCATGTAAACATTAATTCTACCCATTTTGAGCCTAGTCAGCTATAGCTTATTGGATATCTTGTGGACTAGATAACATGTTTGGGGAAATAATGAAATTTTATGTATTATCAATAGTGGAGTTAAATTCATTTCATTCATGATTATTCATCTTTAAATCTAAGCTATTAGTCTTTATAACTAAGCTATCAATATTCAAATCTAAGCTATTAGTCTTCAGAGCTAAGTTATTAATCTTGGGAGCTAGGCTATAGAACTTTGGAGCTAATTTATTAGACTTTGAAGTTAGGATATAAAACTTGGGATCTAGGTTGTCTTGTTAAAATTATTTTGATATTTATTCCTCAAAATCTTGAACATGTTCTTTCATAGTAACCATGGATAATGAATACACACTAGTCTAGTTTTGTTCAGGTTGATCCACCCATATTTTCTCATAAAGACCAATTGAAAGTCTAGTAGGTAGATAAAGATATATTTGTTTAGCATGAATTACATTAAAAATTTTCATATTTATAGTTATAAAGCTAATTCATGTTGTAACAATAGTTAACCAAGGTCTTCCAAGAATGATTGAATATCCCACCCTCTTGGGTTTATGTTTTAGGATCATGAAATCCATAGGATATTACCATGATTTTATGGTGACTACACATTTTATATGGTTCTTTTATGGGTCTTAGTGGATTTATCTACCATTTTTAATTATTTAGTGGTAGGCTAAAGCCCTATGAGGGATAAAGACTCTATGTGTTGAAATCCATTATGTTGATGGAATCACCTAGATCCACAAGCACATTTTAAATAGACCTGTTCCTAGTTGTCACAGTCATCATAGGACTATCAAGATCTACATATTTAAGAACAAATTTTTCCTACTAATAAATCAATAATTTTTCTAGTTACCTGAATTATTTTAGGATATTAAATGTTTCTTCTTGGTGATTTTATACATAGTCCTTTAATGATTGTATTCAACTTAGGAATATCCTTAATGGATCTTAATAGTATATTTTATATCTTCATCTCTCTTAATCTGTGCATCAATTTAGAATCTTCCATAAGTCTCTCAAGGAATGGAAAACTAGGGGCATCTTGAATTGTGGTTGATGTGATTGGATTTGTTGTGGCTTTTATCTTTTATTCATTTTGTCCTTAGACTAAAGGTGACTCAGGAGTGTTATCATTGTTAGGAACTTTTTTTATGGTAATGGGTGAATTTCCAACTACCTTTGCTAACTTGAACTAAACATTATTACACTCAACTAAACCACTTATAACATTATTTTCATGATCAGCTCCATAAACATGTGTATTTTGCATATTTTTAGGATTTTCCACTACTTGGATAGGTAATTTTGGTTATCTAACATGTTTTTTAATTTGTGGTGGTTAAGGTTGTGAAGGAATCAAAGCTGGATATAGAGGAAACCATCTTTGTGTTTGATATTGTTGATATGGCCATTGAGGTGGTGATTGTTATACCCAATGTGGTTGTTGGTTTTGATATTATGCCCAGGGTTGTGAAGTATTTTAAGGCATTCCCCACATCTATGGAATCCATTATTATGTACCCCATGATTTTATTTATGGTGGTGGTCCTCACATTGGTGGTGTGACTTGTCCATCCCATGGTGTCATCCATGGATTGGAAGGAAATCTTGGACAAAATTGATTTTGAGGATATGAGCATTGATTTACTTGCCTTTGGATAAATTTTAATTCCTCAAATACATGTAATTATTGTTTTAATTAGTTTATCATGATAGGAAGATGTTTGCAATTCTTGGTGTCATAGTCTAAGTCATAAACACTACATACCTCTTTTTAGTCTAAAGGACAATCTTTTACTACATGTTTGAGTTTGCATCTATAACAATATATTGACAACTATTCAACATTAGTGTCATTAGATTTTTATATAGGAACATCTAATGTGGATGTAAATTGTACTAAAATATCTATTTTGAAATTATAAAAGTATTCCATTAAATGACCAACTTTAGTTGATTTTCCTAACCTTTATTTCCTTATGCTAGGTCTTGTCTTAGAATAGTTATTACATGAAGCTAAAATCTAACAAAAGGTTAACTTTTCAATGTCACTCTTTCCCATTATATTCAAATAATCATGTGCATCATCATCTAGGCCTTTAATAAATACTATCTTGATGACCCTCTCAGTGAGTTCGTAACCACTCCACTTATGAGTAAATATAGACCTATCAAGTTAATCTTCTAAGGTTTCATCTTCATTTTGTTTGATCTTGAAAACATATATTTTTTATTCTTAATATACAATAATTATAATATTTATCGACAAATGAAATGTCCATTTCATCCCAAGTGATTATAGAATTACCCTCAAGGCCCATGAACCATCTCATGGCTACATCCTTAAGTGTAGATGTAAATAACTTCAAATCTTAATTATCTATGACATAGTCATATGTTTAGTAGAGAACCTAAAATTCAAAAAGGAATACATCTAGATACTCTAAGGATGTACCTTTAAAAGTAGGTAAAACTAATGGTGAAATATTTTTCATGTAAGTTCTATAATCAACACTTGAGTTGATTGAATAGGAAAAACTTATGTCTTATTAAGGATATTGATCAAGGTTCTCTAGATATACATGTTTATCTCGCATATTTTCATCTCAACTTTGGTTATCAATCCAATCTAAATTATATTCTTGGGTTCTCAACCTATGGTCTACCTCAGGAGGATAATCTTTGTTGGTGATCAAATCTTCTTCTTGTAGAGCTTGTAGATCAAATTTTACTATTATAGAAAGGGGATTTTTAAGATCAATTATCCCTATAGGAGAATATGTCTTAAACAAGATTCTTCTTATAGGATATGTTTTTTAGAATGAACATTGTTTAGGAGATGAATAAGAAATTTTTTTTATATGGATTTCAATTGCCTTTTTATCACTTCTTAACCTTTCCAAAAAGGATATGATCCTCTCTTCTTATTTTATTTAGGACCCTTTAGAGATAAACCATCCTTGAGAATCTCTTGGGTAGTTCATAAATATAAGGAATCCTTAATTGTTTTTGTGTTTTTGGGTTATGTGACTATTTTTGAGTTTTCCTTACAGAACTCTAATACATGATCTCACTAAAAATTATTAATAAGTCGTTAAAAATAGTGATAAAAATAATAGGATGTCATTATACCTATAATTTAACCAATTAATGGCTTGGTGTCATTTTATACCAAGGTCAGTGTCCAAGGCCATATGCAATGAGACCATTAGATATTTGAGTTAACAATTCTTTATTTGGGGGGTTTCCTCTATTATGATGTCTAAATCTTGAGGATAACAAAAAAGAATCTAATTATATGTTTGTAAAAAAGTAAATTTAAATTTTTTGACCAACTGAAGATCTCTTGTGTCACTTCTTTTTAAAGGATTCTTCAATTCACACCATCAACATCTAGAACTTAAACATTTGGCATAAGACATTATGGTGGCTTAACTCAAATTTTCCAACTAAGTTGGATAGTGTGATATTTTAAACTATGAGAATGTTGATTGTCTATTATCACTTAGACTAATCCTAATAGATTCTCAATATGGAGATGAGTTAATAAACTCTATTTATTTATGAAATTGAAATACACAGTTTGCATAAAAAAACTCATTTGTATTGAATTGAAATAGCCTTTGAATTTGATGGAGACATAGTTACATTAAAAGGAAATTCACACATTGCTTTGGAAGGGAAATCACACTTTGATTTGAAAATGAAATAACACTTTGTGGTAAATGAATTATACTAGAGTTAAATAAATACTTTTAAAATATAAACTAAAAATACAAATATGGGAGATAAACATGTATATTTAGAGAACCTATACAAATACATGAAATTACACTTGTACTCTTCTTTTCTGATTTCTTATCACTATCTATTCATTCATTGATTCATTATCTGAAATGAGAAGGAGACATGTATTTAAAGCACATCTCAACAATTATTCATAGAATACAAAATATGGCAATCTAAACAACCAAATCTAATTATTCAAAATAGAATATCTTAGAATCAAATTCCATGCTGATAGGGAGGTGTTGGAACTAACTCCAATAAAAATAGATGGAAAATAACTAACATAGATCTAAAGAGATTGTGTCTAATTTTACAAAATAGAAATATACTTATATCCAGATCATTTTAGACCATTACTATGAATATTAATGTCTAAAAGAAGATATCTAAATATGGAAAGTCTATATATATACAATATATATAATTGGAGTTACTATCTTGATCTATAGGATTCAACTAGACATATTTGGAGCATGCTTTAGGCATCATTAAAGCACTACTATACAGGTCTTTTGAGTGTCTTCAGAGCATCTTTGAAGCTATAGATCTTCAAAAATTGATGTATTATTTGATGAATCTTTAAAACTATTTACAAAAAGGTTTTCTAAAACTATTTAATGACTTCTCAAAATGGTCTCACCATAGGGATCTATTTTTATATACAAAATTGTGCTCATTTCATCCAATTTAGAAATAAATAACAAGATAAAGAATCAAAAATCTATCACATACAATAAAGGATAATTTCACTCATTTCATACATAGATGATACCTTAAATATTAAATACAATATAATATATAACCAAAATGCAACACTTATTTATAGTTTGTATTAAATATAATAAGCTATATGGAATTCTCATAATTTCCCCCACACACTTTACCTTCTACAAATCCTCTTGCAAACAAGTGGGAAAACTATTATTCAATCTAAGAGTTTGGATTCCAACCACTGATTGAGATAATATATTTGAAATTGGTGCCCTTAATCATGATGATTTATGGGAAGGAATCTAAAATATCTTACCTCTATATACATCCATGCCTGAATTTCAATTTCTGATTGATTATGCAAATTTTTATAGCGAGACAGGACAAAGAATAATGGGAGGCCTAAATCTCATTGCAATACAAAAATCTGATCCTCCTTTATCCAAGAGCTAAGTGATAACCTAATAAATTTCTTGATCTCGATAAAGACTCCATTTTATGATTGTGGGACTCATAACTTACCTACATTTTCAAGTAATAGGCAAAGTCTACCACTTGGACATACATGTATTAATGGAGATGGTGGAATTTTGTCTCATAAAAGCTCTGAAAGATAATAAATTTTCATTGAATAACTCATGATATTTGTTTTTCATGTACATATAGTACATAAATTATAAATAATTAATAAGTTTACGGGCCTCTATAAACTAGGGTCTCATGCATAGGCATGTAGTCTTATATAA
Source organism: Torreya grandis (assembly GCA_037957365.1). NCBI lineage: Eukaryota > Viridiplantae > Streptophyta > Pinopsida > Cupressales > Taxaceae > Torreya > Torreya grandis. Next base: position 930,504 of record JARHVA010006297.1, read on the forward strand.
TTCAAGAAATTTATTGTGTATTTGATCCCAAGTTGTCTAATTTCTCATGGTAGAAAGGAAAACACATAATTATGTTTCCCCTATAAATAAGTTCACTAAAAATCTAGACTAGTAACCCAATAATATGTTAAAAAGATAAAACTCCAAAACTTGATCTTGTATCTCTATGGTACTTTTTAGAAAGACATCCATACACATATGTTCATCCTCAATAACATGAGGAAAAATAAGATAAATTTATTGAATTTGTGATTTACAAAATTATTTATGAATAAATATAACATAGAAAGAGTAAGAAAGACACCATCCTTTTAGAAATTTCACAAATATTCTAAATGGAAGTCTGAGCTTTTTATAGCTACTATTGAGACTCAGCTTCGATCTTGTCATTTAATTCTTCCAATTTTTGAATCATATGCTGAGATTTATTTTAAACTAAAATCAATTTCATGAAGTGGGAGATGGAAAGAAATAATAATCCTTGTAGGTCCTTCATTTTTTACAACTATTTCATTAGTTTCCCTCTGCATAACTTGTAAGGAAACTTGCAACTCAATAGTTTGTATGATTAGCTCTTGTATGCGAGTAGGTTGTTGAGAAAGCAATGCATTTTTTACAAACAATATAGTGTTTTAAAATATTAATCTGAGTATCCTTACCATTAATATAATATTGTAAATGAGCAATTTGGGCATCCTTGTTTACAAGGGAATTATGTAAGGTACTCAATTCATGAGATTGGGAAAATAACTAATTATGTATATTTGTCTATTTATCATTAAATACTATAACTATTACTTCTTGTGACCTAAATTGAGTAAAAAAGTATTCATATCTTCCTTCCAAAATATAAATAGTTTGATTCTTACATTGTAGTTTCAAATGGAGAAAATCCAACTCTACATGTTGTCGAATGGTTTCCTCATGTCAGGATACAGTCATGTCATGTTGAAACTCCTCATCTCCATAAGTAATCTAGGGATAAGATGAGGCTTATTTTATCAGTGTATATTTACCCTTATTAACTATATAGGTTAATGGTCTTTCTTATTATTCAATATTAATTTCTTGTGCAAGGGTTTCTTCTTCTTAAACAACAATTTCTTGTGTATGGTTTTTTTTAAACTATTTGTTTAGTATCATAACTTCTATAAGAGAGTTTTAACTTCTAAAACATTTGGTTACATATATCACCTTATTCTTCCTCCTAAATAATTAGTTGATGACTTCATCAGGGTTTGACTAATGGAGTAAGGTTTTCTAATGAAACCCCAATTTTTGTTTTTGACCTTAGGTGCAACATCTTCAGAGTTGAGGTCATTGAAGATAGACAATTTTATATTTGTCATATTGGGGAAGAATGAAAAATAGGGCATGGTTATTTTTACCATAAGTTTAGGATGATTTTCATATAAATTAGGACAAATAATTTATACCATTCAGTTTTTTAATAAAATGATGTCAATAAATCAAGGGGATCAATCCATGATGTCTGACTAACCTAGTTAGCCTTTTTAATGTATGAGTTATATTGATTATATAATAGTGAAGAAAGGATGGTAGGTTTACCTGGTATTCTTATTTGGTGGCTCATTTCCTCAAATTAATGAGAAACCTCATGGTATCTCCACCAACTATAGTGAATTGACCATCACAAGTGAGATACTTCATGACCCAATATGAAACATTGTGTCATGACTATGGAAGACTATCTCAGATGATTCCTCTAGCCATGCCTTATGGGGTCTTGTCTAATCTGAGATAGGGTTAATTATCATCAATCAATAGTTAAATTATATCAATAAAACTTAATTTATAATTGACAACCACACCTTCTATAGGGATCCATGATAGTTTATTGATCATAAAGGAATCCAAGGAATATGCTCACCTCTGATAATAGAATGGTCCTCATCAAAATTTTCAAAAAAATTATTGGATAATATTTTCCTAAAAACCTTGAAATTTTTTCTAAAAAATTATCTATCCTATCACCTCAATAATAACCCTAGATGATTCATCTTGTAGCAATCTATGTTGACTCTAGTTCATTTTTCTTCTTCTTGCCTCCCATCTTTGAAGATGTTCACAATATAATTCAAAACCTACGTACACGATGAAAAAATAACCTCAAAATTATAGAGTATATATGAAAGCAAGTAAATGGGGATGTGATGTAATAAAGAATAGAAAATAAAGGCATATCATGAAATTATGGCAAACATTATGACCAAGCATTTCAAAGCATGCAAAGTTTAATGAGAAGGCACTTTTTAGGGTCACTATCAATGATGTGATATGGGGGGTCATAATTGGTAACACTTAAAATATTATATGCAATTATTTCCACATCAAGTCATATATTTTTAAAAAGGTCCTTTAAAATAACTTTACATCAAATCTTGAGGTACAAAGATGATACCAATTTTAATCACATCCACATGGAATCACAAGAACTTATCCATAATGGAAAGTGTTGTCCACCTAATGGATATACATGTAGAACAAAAAATAGGAAATGTCTAACCTTTTTTGAAAGAAGTACAACTATACCTCTATTGTACAAATCCATGATTGTATTCTATATTTTCCATGTGTCCTACAAGGATAAGATATTTGAAAAGATAAGATTAGTCTGACAAGATGATAATATGTGTTTATTATAGAAGTTTCTTCTAAAAATTGTTGTTTCTAGTTCTCACCTTTTAGTAGTTATTTATTTATTTATACTTTATTTATTATTATTATTGTTGTTATTATTATTATTATTATTATTATTATTATTATTTGAGTTTTTAAATGAGGAGAACCACCATTTCTAAGTTTTCAACTCACCCCCTTTATTGTATGGTTGATACAAAGATAATTTAGACTTAATGGAAGAACCAAGTTCTTCCACAAGGTTAAATTGTTCTTCATTTTACTCAGATAATTATTCCTTATTGAGAGGTCTTCTATACACCTTAAGTCTATGACCATTGACCAAAAGTGTCCTTTGGTCATCATAAATTGGTTAAAGTTGGAGAGAGCAATTATTATGAATGGTTTTGATTAGGTATGACCCCAACCATATTTTCCTAATCTTTCCTTTGAAATTATGTAATTTAGAATCAAATAGAAGAATCTAATCACCTTAATGAAATTATTTTTATCTGATGTACCATACCACTATATTTTTTACTTCTAGATCATGCTAATTTGAGTGAGTGCATCCATTCTCAAATCATCTAGTCCATTTAGTTTCATGATTCTTTCCTTTTATATTTCATCAAGATTAATTCTCATATCCATTATTGTCTTAAATGTTTATAATTCAAAATCTATTGGTAGAAAAGGTGTTTTTCCAAATACAAGTTCATATGGAGATAATCCTATGGTAGTCCTATATGTTTTATTATATGCCTAAACTACTTTAGGTACTCTATATTCTCAATATTTTCTACTATTATTCACTATTTAGATTCTAATGTTTTCTATCTCTTGGTTGTGGACTCTACTTGCCCATTATCTTGGGGATTAGATGGTGAGGATTACTTGTGATTAAAATGGTATAGTTATGTGAAAGACTTGATCATGTTAGAAATGAATATGGGACCTTTATCACAAATAATATATCTAAGAGCTCCAAATCTTAACATGATCTTATGATATAAGAAATCAACAACCATTTCTTCCATAGAAAAGGTTATGCATGTACTTCAACATACTTAGTAACATAATCAATACATTCTAATAAATAATCTTTTCCTTGATATGGTGGGTTGATTGGTACCAAAAAAAAAACCCCATATTTTCAAATGGTTCTAAAATTATTTGAGGATGGAGAGGCATTGTTGAGGATAAAGTATGTTTACCCATCTTTTAGAAAAGATCACATTGCCATACAAAACTTTTTATAGTCTTATAAAGAGATGGCCAGTAATAACCTACAGCAAGGATCTTATGAATGGTATTTTTTTATGAATAATTTCCTATTCCTATTTTACTATATCATTCTCTTATGATTTTAAATACTTCATCTTCTCTAACACACCTGTCAAGTACATGATCAGGTCTAGTTTTAAAGAACATGCCTTTCAACCATTTGAAATGAGAAATAACTCTAAACAAATGTTTTATTTCTTTAGAAGTAAATTAATGATAAAACTTACCTATTTCCAAATAATTTTCCATGTCTAAAAATCATGGGGAGAATGTGGATATATAAAATAGATGTTCATCTGGAAAAGAATCTTCCACAGGTTCATATTCACCTATAATGATCAATCTAGATAAAAATTTAGGAACAACATTATATTTCCCAAGTTTATCTATGATGGTAATGTCAAATTCTTACAACAACAATATCCATATAATAATTATCCCACATACTACCATTTTATTCATTAAGTACTTAATAGCTAAATGATCTGTATAGATAAATACCTAATAACCAATAATGTAATGCATAAACTTTTTTATGGCATAAATATTATCAATAACTTAATTTTATGTCGTAATGTAGTTTTTATATATGGGATTAAGATTATTAATGATATAATAAATGGCATACATTTCTCTTTCCTCATCTCTTTATCTCAAGACTGCTCCTAGTGTATTATTAGAAGCATCAATATAGATATGAAAAGATTATTTCAAATTAGGTCCTTTAAAGACTAGAGAAGTCATGAGTTTTTTCTTTACTATTTTAAAAGATTCTTGGCACTTATCCTTACATGTAAATTCATTGTCTTTTATTAGCAATGAAAATATAGGTGTAGTTATTTTTCTAAAGTCTTCAATAAATATTCTATAATATCCTACATGATCAAGAAAATTATAACATTTGTTTGTGTTTGAGGAATGGGGAGATTATAATTTACCTCAATATTTTTGGGATCCACTTTTATTCTTTGAGAAGAGATATGATGTCCTGAGATCATCCATTCATAATACATTATGATGCACTTCTCATGACTCAAACATACTTGGTGTTCCTCATATATGGTAAGATTTTCATCAAAACTGTTCAAAGCTTCATCAAATTTAGTTCCATGGATAGTGAAATCATCCATGTACACTTCCATACAATTATTTTTAAGATAAAAAAGATGGCTAACACTGCTCTCTGAAAGGTAGTAGGTACATTGCATAATCCAAAATAAAGGACTGTATAAGAAAATATTCCCTAGGGGCATGTGAATGTAGTTTTATCTTGATTCTCAGGGGCTATCATAATTTGATTTTATCCAATGAATCTATTTAAGAAATAAAATTTCTACTTCCCTACCAAGTTATCTAAAACTTAATCAATAAAAGGCAAAGGAAAGTAGTCTCTCATAATGGGTTTATTTAGTTATTTGTAATCAACACAGATTCCTTATTTCCCATTATTCTTAGGCATAATCACCAGAGGTTAAACCCATTTAATATCAAATATGTGTTAAATAAAACCAACTTATAATATTTTTAATATCTATATCTTTACATTTTATTTCAAGGCTACGTTAATCATTCATTGTGGTGTCTGAATAGTCTAATATCTTCAATGTAGATGTTATAGGTACAAAAATTGGGATGTATTCCTTTCAATTAAATATAATCCCAATTGAAGGATTTTATGTTTCATACCAATACATCAAACACTTTACTTTCTTACTGGTTATTTAACTAGCTATTGATATTCAATAGTTTATTGGGTTGGATTGTAATTTATTTAGGACTTAGAACAATATAATTTAACTATTTATATCCACTCATCAAGTAATTCAATGGAAATTTGTGTGGTAATAACATGTGAAGTGTATCTATAAACTTGTAAAAATTTTCAATTAGGGAGAGGATATTGGTCAATTGACAATGAAAATCATGTAAAAATGAATTCTACCCATTTTGAGCCCAACCAACTATAGCTTGCTAGATATCTTGTGGACCAGATAACATGCTTGGTGAACTAATGACATTATCTTAATTATCTATAATAGATTTGGATTCCTCCTATTCATGATTGATAATCTTTAGATCTAAGTTATCAGTCTTTTGGAGCTAAGATATAAGATTTCATAGATAATATATTAGTCTTCAAAGCTAATTTATTAGTCTTTGCAGCTGGGCTTTCAGATTTCAAATCCAGGATATCAGACTTCAGAGCTTGGCTATTAGAATTTGGAGATAAGATATATAACCTTGAAACTAAGTTATCTTGATCAAAATCTTATATTATCCATTCCTTAAACTCTTATACATGTTCTTTGATGGTAACCATGGCTAAGGAAAACCCACTAGTCTAGTTTTAATCAAGTTGATCCACCCATATCTATTAAAAAAAGACCCATTGAAGGTCTAGTAAGAAGATAAAAATATTTTTTTTTATTGTGCATTTTATTGGAAATGGTCATGTTTATATATATATATATATATATATATATATATATATATATGTATGTATGTATGTATCTATATATATATATATATATATATATATATATATATATATATATATATATATATATATATATATATATATATATGTATGTATCTATATATATATATATATGTATGTATATGTATATGTATGTGTATATGTATATGTATATGTATATATACAAATACATATACATACATATATATATATATGTATGCATATGTATATATACATATACATATATATACATATATATATATATGTATATGTATATATACATATACATATATATACATACATATATATGTATGTATGTATATATATATATGTATATGTATATATACATATACATATACATATACATACATACATACATATATATATATATATATATATATATATATATATATATATATATATATATATATATATATATATATATATAATTCATGATGTAATTGTATTTAATCAAGGTCTTCCAACAATGATTGGATATCCTACCCTATTGGGTTTAGGTTTATAGGATGATGAAATCCAAAAGATATTATTATGATTGTATGATGATTGGAAAATTTTATATGGTTTCTTTAGGGTTATTAGTATATTTATTTCCCATTTTCAAGATTGTAGTTGTATGATAAATCCCTATGAGGGATAAATACTCAATGATATTGATACTCATTATGTTAATGGAAACACCTAGATATATAAGAACATTTTGAATATACTTATTCTTAATTGTCATAGTCATCATGGGACAACCAGGATCTCCATATTTAGGAACAAATGTGTTTACTATTAGTAAATCCATAATTTTTCTAGTTACCTAATTTTTTTAGGATATTGTTTCCTCCTTCCTTGTGATTTGATGCATAATCCTTTATTGATTTGATTAAACTCAAGAATATCTTTAATGGGTCCTAAAAATCAAATTTATATCTTCATCTCTTTTAATCCATGCATTAATTTATAATTATCCTTAGGTTTTTCTTCCTTAAGACTCTCTAAGAATGGAACAATAAGGGGATCTTTAATTGTGGTTATTGTTATTAGATTCGTTATGGCTTCTATCCTTTTTTTATTTGGTTCTTAGACAAAAAGTGACTCAAGAGTGTTTTCATTTTTGAAAATTTTAGTTATGGTAATGGGTGAATCTCCTAATACCTTTCTTGACCTGATTTTAACATTATTACACTTAGTTGAACCACTTACAACATTATTTTCTTGATCATCTCCATATATAGGTGTATTTTTCTTATTTTTAGGATTTTCCACTAGTAAAGTAGCTAATTATGGTTGGTTAACCTACTATTAAATTGGTTGTGGATGAGGTTGTGAAGGCATAAAATCCTAATATTGAGGAATCATTCTTTGAATTTGATATTATTGATTTGGCCATTGAGGTGGTGAGTATTGTACCCAATGTGGTTGTTAGTTTTGCTACTATGCCTAGGGTTGTGAAGTATTTTGAGGCATTTCTCACATATATGGCATTTATTACTATGCACCCCATGATTTTGGTTTTGGTTGTGATCCCCACATTAGTCATGTGACTTGTCCATCCCATGGTGTCATCCATAGATTGGGAGTAAATCTTAGACCAAATTGATTTTGAGGCTGGGAGTATTGATTTCCTTTTATTTGGATAAAGTTCACTTCCTCAACTACATGCACTAATTATTTTACTTTGTTCTCATGATAGGAAGATATTTTTAATTCATAGTGTCATTGTCTAAGTTATAAATACCACATACCTATGTTTTGTTTAATGGATAATCGTTTACTACATGTTTGAGTCTACATCTAGGACAATATATTGACAACTATTCAATGTTGGTGGCATTTGATTTTGATTTTAGACCATAGAATGTGTATGTCAATTATATTAAAATATCTATTTTGAAATTATTGAATTTTTTCATTAATTGAAAAAATTAAGATGATTTTCCTAACCTTGATTTACTTATGTTAGGTCTTGTCTTAGAATAGTTAATACATACTGCTGAGATCTGATGAAAACTTAACTTGTAAATATCACCATTTCCCATTAGATTCAAAGAATCACATGCATCATCATCTAGGCCTTTAATAAATAATGTCTTTATGACCTCCTTAACGGATTGGTAAACACTCCATTTATGGGTCAATATGAACCTATCAAGGCAATCTTCTAAGGTTTCAACTCCATTTTGTTTGATCTTGAAACAATCTTATTTTCATTCTCTAACTCTAAAATAATCCTAATATTTTTCAATAAATGTAGTTTCCATTTCATCCTAAGTTCTTATATAATTACCCTCAAGGCCCATTAACCATCTCATGGCTACATCTTTAAGTGTATATGGTAATAACTTCAACTTTTGATTGTCTGTGACATAGTCACATGTTTGGTAGAGAACCTAAAATTAAAAGAGGAACTAATCTAGATACTCTAAGGATTTACATCTTAAAGTATTTAAAATAGATGGTGAGATATTTTTAATTAAGGTTCTATCATCAGGACTTAAGCTAATTGGATTGGAAAAAGTTCTATCCTATTGAGGGTATCGATCATGGTTCTCCACATGTGCATTTTCATCTTGCATATTTTTGTCTCAACTTTGGATATCAATCAAATCTAAATTCTCTTCCTTGGTTCTTAACCTATTGTCTAGCTCAAGAGGAGAGTCTTTGTTGGTGATCATATTTTCATCTTATAGATCTTGTGGATCAAATTTAACTATTTCATAAAGAGGATTTCTAGGATCAATTCTCCCTATAGGAGAAGATGTCCTTAATAGGACTCTTATAGGATTTGTTTGTGAGGATGAACCTCATTTAGGAGATGAATAAAAAAATTACCTTTATCTCACTTCTTGATATTTCTAGGAAGGATATGATCATCTCTTCTTCTCATTTTATTTAGTATGCTTTAGATATAAACCATCTTTGATAATCTCTTAAGCGGTTTATAAATCTAAGGAATCTTGAATTATTTTTGTGTTTTTTGGGTATATGAACGTTTTTGAATTTTCTCTATACAATTATAATATAGGATATCACTAACACTTATTGATGAGTCCCTAACAATGGTGCCAAAAATGATATGTTGTCATTATAATTCTCATTTAACAAATTAATGGATTGGTATGATTTCCTACCAGAGCTAATGTCCAAGGCTATATCTAATGATAAAATTAGATATTTTAGTTAATATTTCACTATTTTGGGGTGGGGTTACTTTTTATAATGTCTAAATCTTAAGGATAGAAAATAAGACTCTAATTCTATGTTTCCATAAAAGAAAATATATAAAGTTTGACTAACTGAAGATATTGTATGGCATTCCCTGTTAAAGGATTATTCAGCTCACACCATCAACATCCATAACATAAACATATGGAATAAGAAATTATGGTTTCTTTAGTCGACTTACCCAGTTGGGTAGGATAATGTGATATTATACACTATGAGAATTTTGATTGTCTATTGTCACTTAGAGTACTCCTAATAGATTTTGAATATGGAGATGAGTTAACAAAATTTACTTATTTATGAAATGGAAAGACACACTTTTTGTAAATAAAACTCACTTGAATTGAATTGAATTAGCCTTAAAATTTAATGAAAACACACTTGAATTAAAATGAAATTCATACTTTTCTTTGAAAGGTAAATCACACTTTGATTTGAAAAGGAAAACACACATGCATGGATAATGGAAATCACACTTTGTAATAAATGAATTACGCCTGAGTTAAAGATATAATTTTAAAATAGAAATTAAAATTACCAATTTATCTTGATCTTCATAGATAAGTGGGTCCTTGATCCTTCCTTAGAATAGGATCAAATTTTACTCAATAATGAAAAGTAATGCTGAAATTTATTTCATTATCAAAAGTAACATGTATAGATATACAAAATTACACATGTACACTTCTTCTTTGATTTTTGATCACTATCTATTCATTGATTGATTCATTATCTATAATGAGAAGGAGGCATGTATTTAAATCACATCTTAATAACTATTCACATAATACAAAATATAGAAATCTAAATAGCCAAATTCACTTATTCAAAATAGAAGATATAAGAATCAGACCACATGCTTCTAAGGAGGTGTTTGAACTAACTCAACTAATAATAGATGGAAAGTAACTAACATATATATGAAGAGATTATGTTCAATTTTAAAAAATAGAAATATAATTATGTTTGCATCATTTTAGACCATAACTATGAATAATAATGTCTAAATTAAGATATCTAAACACTTGGGCATCTTTGAAACACTATTATATAGGTCCTGAAAGCATCTTTAGATCTATAGATCTTCAAAGCTCAATGTTTTCTTTGCCTAATTTTCAAAATTATTTACAATTTTCCAAAATTGTTTGATGACTTCTCAAAATGATCTCACCATAGGGATGTATTTTTGTATACAAAACTATGCTCATTTCATCCAAGTTAGACACAAATAACAAGATAAAGAATTAACAATGTATCACATATAAATAAAGGATATTTTCAATCATTTCCTACTTAAATGAAACCTTCAAATATTAAATGTAATGCAATATATAAAAAAAATTTAAATATTAAATGTAATGCAATATTTAACCAAAATTAAAGACTTATGGAAAATTTATATTATATATAATTATCTATATGGAATGCTCATCAGATGGTAGGATATCTTGTTGTGAAAATTTTTGGTAAAAACAATGGCTAATTTCTTGTCTAATAGATTATAGGTGAATCAACTTGAAATTTATCTACATCATTATATATATCTTGTGAAACTTTCACAAGCCTTCTGTTTGGCTTGGGTTAAATATACTAATGAAAAATCATGTTCGATATTGTAAGAGAAATGATACACAAACTCATCTAAAAGATCATCAAAATTAGAGACTGAGTTCTTTGGTAATTTTAATAACCACTCCAAATTTTGTCCTACTAAACTTTGAGAAAATAATAGTAGGAGGTATATGTCACTATAAGCCACTAGTTGGCAAGCAATAAATAATTTTGTTAAATGAGCCTTGGGGTCTCCTTTACCATTGTATTTTTTAAATTTTGGTGGTTTATATCTTGGAAGAAATGATATTTTAAAATATTACATGTTGAATGAGTAGGAACACACATCATCCAACTTAAAATTCTTGCTCTACTTCTCAGTTTGGATGGAGGTAATTAGATCCTTCATCTACTACAATTCTTGAGCTTGGAAATTGGATAGAACATTAGGTTCTGACAAAGGATAGATGGTCAAAAGTGGATTAATTTGACTAGAGTATAATGGAAACATGGTTTATTGTGTATGTTTGGTTTGGATAGGAAATTGACTAGTAATATGTATATGCAAACTAAGATGTGATTATTGTAATTACATGCATTATAGTGTAATATTCTAATTGGGATTTTGTCTATAGACTTAGTTTTGGGGCAATTATGATTGAGATGGAAGAATATGGATTTGAGTGAAGTATTGTGACTTTTGAGGTTGAATATGGACTTGTTACTGACTAGTCAAATCTAGCTAAATAAGGCAAACTTGTGAACCAAGGCCCTATCATTGGATTTATGGCATGTTTGTAATAAAAGGCAATTTATACTTAAGTGGTACTTATAGAATATTAGAACCTCTTGGTTTCATGAACCCTTGTTTGGAAGTATATGCTTGTTTAATGTTCAAAAATTTTTCACTGATCAATAGTCATGCAATGTTGATTAGACATCATTTGTGAAGACATGTTAGTTTGCAATTGTTGATACATACTTGTCAATACTCGATGATGTAGAACATTAGTTTTCCCCTATTGAGGTGGCAATATTTATTACCTTTGTTGCATTGGTATGCTGGATTGTTCTTGGTTTTGTGTAATGTTAGTCATCACTTATTATTGTGGATTAACATTAATCACATTTTTTTGAGGAATGGCTTTGGTTGTTACTTGATTACTTAATCCTTACAATTGCATGATTTAAAAATAAATTGGTTGAGGATTAGAGGTAGTTGGTTATGTTTAGGAGGTAGAAGGTCCTACCCCGTGAATTTGTGAACCACTTATGGTGTTATCTAAAGGCACATTTATTGTGGGCTAGTTATTTGTGAAGTCACACCACTTTGGTCTGGATTGGATGAAACTTGTGTATTATCCATTATGTTTGGTTTATTCATCTTCATAAAAGTAGAAGGCACTTCTTTGATATCTAGGGTATTGAATATGTCACCAATTAAAGTGATTTGCATGAGTTAGTCTATATCCTAATTTTCTTGGCCTATCAATTTAATTAAGACCCTTGTTGAAGGATTTAACTTGATAAGAGGAGATTTTGACATGATCATGTTATTGAAATTATGCACTAAGTTTAGATAAGTTTTGTATGATATCTACATAAAATGGTCCTCCATGAGGCATTTTACTATGATAAGCATATGTGGGTCTTGATATGGCATTGGCACTAGATCTTCAAAATTTATAGAAAAGGCATGTTCAATGTTTTGATTATAAGGTATGTTGTAAGGCACTTGAACTAGACTTATAAAATTTTTAATGGGGGAAGTCTGATCAAAATGTAGCCCCTATATACATGGTTCTAATTAAAACTTATTCATTATTTTTAAGAAAGTGATGACCAAAAAAAATAAGGGTGATAGGGTTATGGCATTGTAATTTAGTATGGTTGTTATTAAACCTAATCTACAACTATCAATATTCTATACAGGTTTTGTATTGTTTATTCCTGGTCTTGATCTAAGTATGGAGGTGTATCGATCAAATAGTAAGCTAAAGGATCTTGTCTTTTATCCCCCAATTGAGTGTTGTAAGGTGGATAAGGATCCATCTCACAAACTACATCATCACCATAGGGGTCTTGAACGAAGTCTTCTTGTGTGTTACCACATTACCATATCTTGGATTGTACATGGATCCACTATGATTATAGTGAGACATATTCAAATAAATGATGAGATTTTCATGATAAAAGGGCTTAAAGTTCTTAAAAAATTGAAAAATAATGTCCAAAGGACAAAAGGTTTTAAGTTGGTCAATCTTGGTTAAATAAATGGAGTTGTATCTCCAAAAAGGTTTATGTTAAAACTTGGTATAAATAGTGTAACATAAAATGTCTCACACAAAAGTTCAAGTGGATGAAATAAAATTGGAATTCCAAACTCTAGGTTGAAAATTTTCAAAATAAGTATAATCTAAGAAAACAAAATTTGCTAGGTCTATTATCCAAATGCAACACAAAATCTAGAATCAAATAGGCATATGCTAGGACTTTTGGTGAAACGAGCACAAAAACTAGACTTTAAAATAAGGTTAGAGATTTAATCTAACAAATTTGAAACACTTTGGCATAAACTAAGAATTTTACTTTAGACATGAACTTGTTCAATTGGGATAAGGCATGAAATAAAAGGCATACATAATATAAGTTGTTTCTGTCAAATAAAGGCACAAATAATAGTTTTTAAATTGTGTAAAAATTTAACCTAAGTTACACAACCCAAAAGATAAAAGATTGATTTCTAGCCTAAATTATAGAAGGCATAAACATAAATCAATTTTTCAATTTGAACTTGTTAAGGTTAATTAAAAACTCAACTTAAGAAAACTAGGCTTCTTTGAACAAACAATAATATAGACAAAATTTAATGACATAGTGGTACTAGGTATAGAACCAAAAGATACACATGACTTGGTTTTGAATTGGAAACTTAGACATAAGGAAAATAAGTCTATGACATGATTTGAGCAACATAATGACATTATCATGTTATAAATATGCAATCAATGTTTGTTTTCAAAACTCCAAGGCACGAAAAATCAAAATTAACTGTGTAGTGTAATGTTATGCTTTCCAATCAAGTGAAACACATGAAAATATTTGTCAAAAGATTAAGGAAAAATTATGGTGTCAAATCGTTGTCATAAATCCTCCTTAAACAATGGAGTGATGTATACACAAGACTGATTTTGACATAACATAAAAAAAATAGATTACACTCAAAGACCATGTAATAAATGATAAAATGACACAAATAAATTAAGTGCAATGTCCTAGATCCTAAAATTGATAAGGTTGCATAGTACTATAAAATTTCATCTATATACATGATCTTGAGAGGATCTTAAGTGTTAATACAAAACTAAAAGTGCATGAATAAGTAGGTTTTTTACACCCCCTTCTCTCAAGAGATTTTATAGTGATATGGAAATTTAGGATTCTTTCCCTACATCAATAGTATGTCTATGACAAGTGGGGTTGTTCTAAAAAATAATTTTTCATGCATTTATAGATGGTCCTAGCTATGGCTAACACAAGATATGCTCACATCTTATGGATCCATATCAACTAGATTGTTGTGAAAAGGTCGTATCCCTTTCACAACCACTACATCCATCAATTTATTAGTGTAGTGTGATGTTTGAGTTTCCCCTATGGTTTGAGGTAGTATCTTACTAACAAAGTTTGCTTAACCACTAAAAAAAAAGTCCCAATAAGCTAAACTTAATTTGTATACCCCACTATGGATTAGGGTTAATGATTGTAGGATATGAATTACCATGTCAACAATTGCATATAGAACCCATGATGAGGAAATTAACTCTCTCTCACTAGCCAAAATGCATTAAAATAAATGAAAAGTGAAAATATTTTAGGGTCATGTTTAGATCACCCAAACCATATAGTTTTTAGGAGAGACTTAATGAAATTATTTTAACAACTTCAAACAAGGCACAAATGAAATAAATGACACTTTTTTTCACCTAAGTTACCTAAAGGGTACTAGGGTCGAGCATACACACATCAATCATTTTATGAAAATAAACAACTTTGAAACAGCAAGCATAAAACAAACACTCCTAAAAGTATGTATCTAAGTGTGAATGTTTATTTTATTACACCAAAGTGAAATATTTATGAAATTTATCCCCTTTTAATCAATTGAAAACCTTTCAATAAACTTCACAAACAACTATGCATAAAAATAACTAAGTTCTTCTAAGGCACCAAATAAAATGTTCAAGATTTAATGACATTTAAATTTAGCCCTTTCACCAGCTTACGTACTATACTTTTTAGAGGGGTTTCCCTAATTATAAGCCCAATTGTGAATGATAAAATAAGATTTTGAAATTAACTCTTTGATTTCTCTATTTTCTTATCTTAAAGATCGACATCTATCCTTGCAGGGATCCATAGAGGGATTGACGTTAGTTGACAGAGACCAATGTTGATTCATTCCAACCTTTGAAAAAGGGAAATATAATATGGTTTTTTGGAAAAAATATGGTTAGCAAGATAATATAAAAATTGACAAATAGCACTAGATCCTACAATAAAACAGTTAGATAAACAACATTTAGACCCTTAGAAACAAAACTAAAAGACTTAAGGAAAACTTGTTTAAACACATTTTTCCATGCTCTATTCTAAACATAGAGGTTAATGTCAGTTCCATCAGGATAAACATCGGTTAGATGGAATTGATGTTGGTCTTTATGTAATTTGTATATCACTAAAAAGAGAATACATGAAAAAACAAGTTAAAACTCAAATTTTAAAGATTGTCAAGCATTCATTATAAAAACTAAGAGCTTAACTTTAATCCTCTTACATGTATGGGATGATTGATGTCCCACCAGGTGTGCCATTTATGATCGTAGGAATCAAAGAAGGGAGGTTAGTATAGTGTTAGTTCAAGTAAAAAAAAACTAAAATAAAAAACACTAACACTTACACTCTAATCCTAGAACTTAGGGGGAGCTTAGTTAAAAAATATAAATGAAATGACAACTAAAACTTAAAAGACATGAAATGTTTTACCTTCCTTGGGAGCTCTAAATGATTTGTTCAGTGGCTTGCTCAGTTTGTGCATTAAAGAATCTTTAGAAAATGAATCTTTTTGGCTACTTCTCTCCTTGTCACCATATGTATTTAATATGGCTTGATTTTGCTTGGCTCAATATTTTAGAATTATAACATTACTTGTAGTAAAATATCTTATGTCTCTCTCCAAATTTGCATAACAACATTGGCTTATGAGAGCTTAAATAATAAAGAGACATGGCATTTTATTTATAGCTTAAGGATTTAAATCTCACCTAAGGTGAGTTAGGGTAGAGTTAAGGCTTAGAATTGGTTCAAACCTAACTTAGGTGAGTCAAATATAACCCTAACAGAGTTAATAGTTGTCAAATAATCATGATTTGCAATTACTAGGCATGGGTCTCCAAAATAGATATTTTATGATATTTTCAAAGAGCTTGCCAACTCATAAAGGCAATGATTGTAGACTAGGATATTTGAATTTTTGAATTTCATTTTTTATAATTTAATTAAGTTCACATAGATAACTTAACTAGGCATTTAATTTTGTTTAGATTGTTAATTAATTCTTATTAGACATTTGGCATTTCCAATATTTGACTTAAGTGTGCAAGTGCCCCACTTAATAGGTTCATAGGTTAAATTGATTGTTGTTATGCCAAAAGGTTATTAGGTAATAATCCATGAGAGGTTATTATTTCATATGGTAGTATACATAAATTAAGGATGCTTCAATGTGATTATGAGATTTGATGAATGATGCACAAACAAATTTAGGATGTTTAGTGATTTGTAGGTTTAATTTGTAATGGTTGGTAGGAATCAGTCTGAAGTTCATTCAAAATCCAATTATGGCTAGTTTTAGGTGTCTATGCTTGCTAGTCTATTAATATGTATTTTATTAATTTCAAAGATTTTTCCTACGGATTTTACACATCACTAGCATGTCTGATTATAATTACTCTTTCTTCATGTGAAAATATGAGATGTTGGTTTGTCAAATATATTGTGATAAATGGTTTTCTACATTCAATGACACTCTATTATTAGGATGCATGACATGTATGTGTGTATTTACCACATTTGGACCATAATAGATTGGTATAAATATATATCCAAGGGGTCTTGTCTAATGTGTGTTATTTATTAACTTATCCAAGGGGTCTTGTCTAATGTGTGTTATTTATTAACTCTGTATTTTCATCTCCCAGTGATTTTAACTCTGTGTTATTTAATGTCTTATCTAATATTTTTTTTATCATTATTTTTAAATTTTTATAATATTCATCCTTCATGAATTTAGTAATAGTAAGTATATCTTGTTGGGGATGCTTTATAGTCATTTATGTTCCTATAGTTTCTATAAAATCATGACAATGTCTTTATCCTTGTATTTTTTAATTTATATTTTAAATGATTCCTAATTACATGTATTATTTCATGTGATGGTATGATAATTACAAATATCTTACCTTTTTATTTAAAATAATCCCCATGGATATATGATGATTAGATGGTAATGTGCTAAGATTGTGTTCAAGTAGAAACTATAGTAATACAATTAGAGTATCCTAGAGTGCTATTATTTTTATTGACTTTGGAATCTTAGGAGCTAAAAATTCCACATTATTTATTGCTCTGTATTTCTATTTCTCTATCCAAGGCTTGGTGATAACATTATAACTATGTTTCAAATTTAGGATATCCTCATGATATATCAATGTTTCCTTTCCCTTATCTATGGAATATTGTGTTTCCTTAGTATCATCTAAGTTGTCCATGTTTGCTATGTAGTAAACATCATGAAATGTTCCAACTCCCACATGTGTGAATAAGATATAAGATACATATTTTTTTATGGATTTAATTATAATATTTTATTTGATCATATTTCATATCTTCCATGTTGATATATTTATCACCACTATCATAATAATTTTTAACCATGATATCTTCTTGTTCAAAGTTCACCATTAAAGGGAGATTGGGGATATGTTGTGTCTATTATAGATTAACATATGTTTCTTATTGTTCCATGTTATATTTTACTAGAATTTATTAATTATACATTTTTAAAAATGACTCACCCACCTCATATGTATCCATTTGATATATTGGAATGGTCTATAATGGAACAATAATTGTTATGATCATGATTGGTCATAAGGACTAGATTGAGTAAATTTACAGTATTTAAATGTATCTTCATCTATTGGTTATGCAAAATAATATCATTAATTAATATATTTTATACACCAATGTAATTTTTATGGTACCAAATCCATATCATGTATCCATGGTTATAAAAAATCTATGTTATAATGTATTTGACTAGGTATGACATGATAAATAATAGGTGCTACTTTGGGGTCTAATATCACATCCAATGAAATGGTTACACTTAATTGTTTTTTTGGATTATCAAGTACTTTTATTTTATGATCTAATTTTTAAATAGTATAAATTTTAATAATAAATAATTATAGGATGTTATTTTTGTAAACATTCAATACAAATCCATTGTCTACCATTACACATTTGATAAAAATGTGTTGTATTTTAAATTTTATGAAAAATGGAAAAAAAATTAATGATTACATGTTGTGTGTGTATATATTTGTTAATAAAAAATTTATATTTGTTTCCATATTTTAATGATTCTATAATGGTATAAAATGGTGAAGGTTGTGTAATCACTAGGTAAGTTTATGTATTGCAACACCTTGTATAATATATCTTTGTAAATAGTTGAAATTTTTAGTAATTCTAACATTGAGATCTTATCATGAGTATAATTAAATTGGTAGGTGATATCAGAACCTATAATTTTATTATAATATATTGAAATATATGGAAGGGATTGAGGTGGAACATGTTTAATACCTTCATTCTAAAACACATAGAAAGGCACCTTTGCCCATCTATTGTTAACAATATGTACCTCACAATATAGAATAAGTTATGGTTAAATAATAGGATCATGATGGTAGTTATCATAACTTTTAAATGTTTTGTGAGGACTAAAAAAAGGGGATAAATGCATTCCCTTATTCATTTTGGTGGTAACAATAAGCATCTCAGATCAGATATTACCATAATAGGATTGGAGAAATGATTGTGATCGTTCATTAGAAAGCTTGGATTTATTAGTGAATTTAGACTCAACATTAGTGACCAATTTATTTTAAAAGTTTAGCTAAATAAAATATACCATA